>LKBB01000017.1:17991-74550 GCA_001513885.1 Thielaviopsis musarum
GGGGGGGGGGGGGGGAACACCGGATAAAAGGTAAATAAATAAATGAACAAAAGCAAGGAGAAAAGAATACAGCAGCAGCCAACCCTCAAAAGTGCAAGGCCAGCGGATACGACAAAGAAAAAAGAACTTCCTGTCTGAGAAAAGAAGGTTGCTACATAAACAGATGAATGGGGGAGGACGGGATTGCCTGATTTGGCGGCAAAGGAGGGTCAGGTGAAGAGATATTTTTTTTATTTATATATATATATATATAGGTTTTTTTATTTTTTTTTTTATTTTTTTTTTAGAAAAGGGAACAGGTGTGGTCATGGCTAGGGTTTAATTGCCAGCGCATCGGACACCATCTTATAGGAAACATAAAGAATAACAAAGTAAAAAAAGAAAAAAAAAAAGAAAGAAAAGGGTTGTGGGGAGAGTCAGTGAAACGCGAGGCACCAGAAAAGGCCTTGCGCTTTGGTCAAGTGACGGAATCTCAAACGGGACAAGGCGAACAAAGGGTAGTAGCAGCGTCTTTGATTAAAACAGAGGGGGAAATAGTATATTCTTCTAGCGGCCTTCTCGAAGAGTTTCGCCAGTTTCTTTTGGCTTTTGGGGGAAGGTGAAGATGGGTGGGATGGATAAAGGTTCAGAAGAGTAGGGAAATGCCCAGAAGGGTAGGTTCAGAAGGGTAGAGAAACCAAGAAGAGAAAAATAAAGTGGTGTCTGAGGTGGCAGCAAACAAGACGGGGGGGGAGAGCACATGATGGTGGAAGTAACTGTAAATTACTCAGTGAGTTTTAGTGCTTAAATAGAAAGGGCCTGGGGACGGATTCTTGACTTACAGCGGCTAATACGGCAAAGTTACAGTGGTTACAGCCTCTTTGCCGGATACCTACAGGGCTCTGGGTCTGGTGACAAAAAAGCCACCAGCCGTCGTCAATTTGAACTGCACGTATCCTCACCGCTATTTTTTCTCTTATTTTTTTTTTTCATTTTCTTTTTACAAAAGCATCTAAACATGTGATTTTGATTGCTGGTGAACAAAGCCGAAACAGCGGCCGAAAAAAAAAGGAAGAGCGTATATATATAAAAAAAAAAGAGATTAATAGTGAGGCAGTGTGTAACGCGAGAAGCGAGAGAAAAGGCAAAAAGTACCAACTACGAGCAGTGCCTTGTGTAATACGGGGACGCAAGAAACAAAGTCATGAAGCAGCCATTAGACAAGCCACCACGACCTTCTGGAATACGGACAATATGGAGATGCATGTGTGTGTGTATGTGTGTGTGTGAAGCATGACCGAGAAATTAAGAGTAAGCGAGAAGGCTGGCTCGCTACTGAGTAGATGCGGAATAAGCAGGAGAGATGGCTTTGAGTGTGAAGTCAGTAGGGTTTGAGCATTTCCTTGTGGTACAAAGGGGACACAGGGATAGTCATCTGGACGTCCTAGTGTTGGTGACGCGGAGGGAGAGAAAGAGAGAGAGGAGAGAAAGAGAGAGAGGAGAGAAAGAGAGAGAGAAGCGAAAGAGAGAGAGAAGAGAAAGAGAGAGAAAGGGAGAGAGAGGAGAGAGAGAGAAGAGAAAGAGAGAGAAAGAGAGAAAGAGAGAGAGAGGAGAGAAAGATCAACCGCCACGTGCTCGACGATGATATACTGCGTACAAAATACAGCAGAATATACAAAAAACCAAGGGCTGGGCCTTGGACCTCGAATGCGCCGGGAAAGAGGCTGTTCCCTGGACTTGTACATACAACGTTTTGTTCTTTGTCGCTGATGACATTTCCACGTCACACAAACCTTAACCCTAACTCCCTCATTACTACATCTTCGCAGCACAGTAAATAAGAGGGGTGTCAGGATCGTAGGGTTGCATAAAACGCCCGGAATCAATCAAGCTAAGCCTGCATAACTTACAGAGTAGATGTGCTAGTTGGGCTGCAATGACATGTGGTCGCTGAGTAAGCGGGATTGATTTATACCACTTTGACGACACCGACTCAAACGTGAAGCATAAAAAGGCCGCAGCAAACAAAAAAAATGGCTGTGCAAGTACCAGAAGCCGTCGCCCCGCTCACCGGGATCACGACAAGCGGCGGAAAGCCCGACGACGGAGTGTACAACAAAGTCCGCATCCCGATTGAAGACTCGGTCAGTGTGCCAACCCCGCTCCCATGCGCTTCTTCACGTCCGCTTGCCCGCTAACTCGCCTTCTCCAGGACGACCGCACTCTAGACGACCTGCTGGCTCATCTGCGCAACGTCTTTGTCCCGCAGACACGCCCGACAAACCTGCTCGGCCTGCCGACGTGGATCGCGGCCACGTCCACGCAGAGATTGGACCAGGGCCACAGGGATCGCGCGGCGGTCAATGTGATTGAGATGCAGAATTTGTGTATCCAGGCAATGCGGTCGCGGCTGGTGCGCGAGGCTAATCGGATAGCCGAGGCGGCGGAGACGCAGAAAACAGATGGCGACAGAGACGAGGTTCTCGATGAAGAGTACTTTATCAAGACACTCGACCCGCTGTTAGCCCAGTACAGTATGTTATGTCCCCCTTTCTTTTTCTTTTTTCTTTTCTTTCTTTGAAGAGATCCAAGCTAACCGTGACCGCCTGCCAGCCGCCGCCGTGCAAAACCTGCAGCACCTCATCGCCATTGACGAAACACGCATCTGGCCGCTGCAAAAAACACCGCCACACAACTTTGCCCACCCGTCCTTCACCTCCTTCTACAACGCGGCGCGCATCCCGACAGAGACCACACCGTCGTCCACAGGCATCCTACTGCGCAGCAGCGCCCTGCCCAGCCGCAATCCCATCGACGCGCTGCTCACATCCACGCTGTTGCGGCGGCACACGGCATGGCTGCACACGGTGAGTCCCGTGGTCAGTCTGGTAAAGCGGTCGGCGGCCGGCGTGGTGGTTTCGGCGCTGTTTATATATGCGCCGGCAGCGGTGATTCTGGGCAGAGGTAACGGTAGTCCGCTGTTTGCGCTGCTGGTGACGCTGATTGCGCTGCTGTTGCTGTCGTTTGCGATGCAGGTGAGGAGGCTGAGGCCGTTTATCAGCACGGGCAAGATTGATACGTTGATTGCGTACGCGGCGGTCATGATTGTGTTTGCAGGGCAGACTACAGCGACATCGTAGTAGTAGCAGTATGGAGCTGAAGAGGCCCAAGAAGTTGCACAACTACTACCAAAATTCACGAGCGCTTCTCTCCTAGCCTCACTCAGCCTCACTCAGAGAGTTAGCAAAGATTACCTTTTCATGACCATTTTCTTGTTTTTTGCATTTGCTTGTTTCAACTCAAGGGGTATTGTATTGGTAACTTGTGCTTTACGTTTTCATTGTATTAACTATATTGTTGAATACCCCATGGATGAATGACGCTGATGGTGATGGCCCACTGTCCCGAAAAAAGTACGGTTAGCAATTTTGTTTGCCTATGCGGCCGTCATCATAGCATTTATTGATAAATAGTCGAATAGCAAGCAATGAATAAACTCAACAAGTTAAAATATAGCACTGTGTAAAAAGCAAGCGAGGGAATCTTCCTAACCCAGAATAATAATGAAAAAAAAACAAGGCAACGAGTAATACGCAACGCAGGACATAGGAAAAGGAAAAAAAAAAAGCTAAAGAGGAAAAAGGAGGGGAATAAAATGAGTAGAAAAGAGGGTAGAAGAGGGTAGAAGAGGGTAGAAGAGGGTAGAAGAGGGTAGAAGAGGGTAGAAGAGGGTAGAAGAGGGTAGAAGAGGGTAGAAAAAGAGGAAAGAAATAGCGAGTGTACGATGACTTCCAAAGGAGTGCCGAGTAAAACAACAAATGGCCGACTGCGCTGCTACCTTACAGCGTCTTGAAGCACGCCGCAATCTCGTCGCTGTACTTGGTCTTGATGGCGCGGCGGTTGACCTTTTGCGTAGCGGTAACGAGGCCCTAATATTCAGTTAGCATTCTTCTCTTCTCTCTGCTCGTCTAGCCAGGTGAAACTCACATTGACAGGCGTCCACTCCTCGTCGCAGATAACAACACCAGCAACCAACTCCAGGCTCGTCAGACCCGTCCGGCGACCGACCGCCACCAGATCCTTGAGCACGGCGCCGCGCAGCTTCTCGTTCGAGTAGATGTGGTCGTCGGAAATGCCCAGCTCCTTGGCCTTGGCCTTCATGTTGACCTCGTTGGGCATAATCACGGCAATGGCGCGGCTGTGCTCGCTGTCGCCCTGCACCATGATGTTTGCCACCAGCTGACTGCCACGGTAGATCGACTCGAGCTTCTCCAGCGCAATGTACTCGCCACCAGCCAGCTTCACCAGGTTCTTGACACGGTCAATCACCTTGACGTGGCCAACCGAGTTGAACTCGCCGATATCGCCCGTCTTGAACCAGCCGTCGGCCGTCAGCACCTTGGCCGTCTCCTCGGGGTTCTGGAAGTACTCCTTGATGACCGAGTAGCCGCGAATGTAAATCTCGCCCTGCGGCGGCGTCGTGTTGGTGAAGTAGCCCAGCTCGGGAATCGACACCAGCTTGACCTCGACCGACGCCGGCACCGGACCAATGGCATCGGGCGAGTACTGCAGCGGCGAGCCCAGCGAGCCAATGGCTGCCGTCTCCGTCAGACCGTAGCCAGCCATCATGGGCGCCAGTACAATCGACAAAAAGTGCTTGGTGCTGTCGCTGATGCCGCTGGCGCCGTTGACAATGAACCGCAGTCGACCACCAGTCATCTGCCGCACCTTGCTAAACACCACAGAGTCCAGCAGGTTGGCTCCGGGGAAGTTGTGGTTGGTCATCCACGTCTTGAAGCCAATGGCGCCCCAGAACAGCGACCGGATGAGCGGGCTCGACTGCTCAACCTTGGCAGTGACGCCCTTGCGCACCGTCTCCCAAATCTGCGGCACACCAACCAGAATCGTGGGCGCAAACTCGCGCATATCACCAGCCGAGTTGCGCGTCATCGCATCGGACAGCGTGCGGGGGCTTCCGTAGCCCATGCAAGCACCGATCGAAATAACAAGGTTCTCGAGAATCAGCTCGAAAATGTGGGCCAGGGGCAGGTAGGCGAGAATGGTATCGTTGGAGGTGACACTGCCCTCGATGCACGAGTAGAGACCGGCGACTGTTGAGACGGGTAGTATTAGTAGCTTTTTCACAGTCATTCGGGGGGGGGGGGGGGGCTTTTTAGGCCGAGTACTTACCAGAGGCAGTGGCCGCCTCGTGCGTCACCGGCACACCTTTGGGAACACCAGTAGAACCAGACGTGTACATCAGGCAAAATAACTGCTCCGGCGTGGGAGGAACAGGCTCAACCGGGTTCTCCTCGCCCAGCTTGCGCACATCCTCCAGGCTGAGGACCGTCAGGTTGGGGTGCGAGGCCTTGAACTTTTCAACCTCGTCGCCAGTAGAAAACACGCACGACTCGTTGAAGATGACCGTCTTGATCGACGTAGCCTTTTCCAGAGCGCCGCTGGCCACCTTGAGCAGGTGGGGATCGACGAACATGATCTCAGGAGCCGACTGGACCAGAGTGTGCTCGACGCCCGAGGCACCAAGAGAGTCGTAGGCCGTGACGATCGACATGGACTGGGAAGAGCAGGCGTGGGCCACAGTGAGCCAGTTGGCACTGTTGCTTGGTTAGCATTTAAACTTGTGAGAACTTATCCAAATCATGACAGGACGCCAACTAACCTGGTGGCAGCAAACAGGTGAATCTTGTCACCGGGGTTCGCGCCCAGCTTGCGGAAACCAGCACCAATCTGCTTGTAGCGCGTCTGGTGCTCCTCGTACGTCAGGTACGAGTAGGGAGACAGCTCAAAGTACTGCCACTCCTTGTCGACCTGGGTGACCTCGCCATCGACCACCTTGGGCACCTTCTTGACCTCCTTGTGGATCTTGACCAGCTTGCGCGAGCCCAGGATATTGTTCTTGGGGAAGAGTTTCGAACTGCGCTCAACCAAGTCGTAGATGGTGAAGACACCATCAGCCGGCGACCGTATAAGGCCGTCCTTGGCCTTGGGGTGACGGCGCGGCAGCGTCTCGCCCTCGACGGCGGGACCGGGAATCTCAACGGTGTAGGGCGGCTTGCCAACCTGCTTGAGCGGCGCCATTCCGGTGAGGTACGACATGATGAAGATGAGATGTGGGGGGACGAGCGACGTTGACTGTTGAGACTTTTTTTTTCGTGTTATGTCGAGATGAAGAATCGAGTGGGAAATGGAAGCCGATTCGAGCGAGGGGTTTATAGTTGGGGACGATTAAAAGAATCGGATTAAAGAAGCCGTAAAGTACAAGAAACAAGAAAATTGGAGATCTAGCTCGAAACCAGAATCTGAATTTTGCCAAGCTGTGCCCTCCAATTGGACAAGGCTATTATAACTGAGCAGAAGACAATGTATTAGAGAGAAGAAGAAATAGAAGAAGAAGGAGAAGAAGAAGAAGAAGAAGAAGAAGAAATGAAAGGAAGAAAAAGAAGAAGAAATGAAAGGAAGAAAAAGAAAAGAAGATGGGAAGAAATCAAAAGACAGACTGTTCTTCCCAAGGTAAAATGACGTTGGTGGCGAGAAGAGGGAAGGAAAAAAAGTCAAATGAAGAAAAACGAGAAGTGTGAGAATTTTATTTTATTTTTTTTCTCTCTTTCCTGACATAAGTACATCCGTGCAAGACAAAAATGGGAAAGAGGTTGAAGCAAACAAAAAGACCAGGGAAAGAGCAAGCTTTAACAAGAGAGAATAGGCAACAGGGGGGCAAGACTAGAAACAGGAAACAGCTAAATTCAGGGCAAGAACTAAGAAAATGGAACAGCCGAAGACAAGGAAGGGCAGGAGCCAGCGCAGGAAGCAGGAGCAAGGTACTCAACTTACCTGTGTTCTTTTTCGTGAATTAGCAGCTACAAATAAGCAACAGGGGGACACAAGAGACGAGGAGATGCAGATGAAGATATGCAGACGTACAAAGTGCTAATTGTAGATTTAGGGCGAGAAAAGAAGCAGGAGAGAAGAATATTCGAGAGAAAGAGAAAAGAACGGTGTTGCAAAATTTAGGGCAGATTTATTTGTAGAAGTACGGAGTAGAGGATGAAGATGAATTCCAGGGAAAGACAACTACAGCTACATACAGATACAACTACAGCTACATACAGATACAACTACAGCTACATACAGCTACAACTACAGCTACATACAGCTACAACTACAGCTACAACTACAGCTACAACTACAGCTAGTACAGTGTAGACTTCACAAAAGTGAGAAAGAGCCAGGCGAAAAGGCCACGAAAAGGCCAGGAAAAGGCCACGAAAAGGCCAGGAAAAGGCCACGAAAAGGCCACGAAAAGGCCAGGAAAAAGCCAGGAAAAGAAAGGCAGCCAGAAGGAAGGAAGCGAGCGAGGACTCGAGAAATAAAACTGGAGTTTAATCTTGTTGATGTTTCCTTTTCTGCGCCCTACCGTGTGGCGGTTTGTACTGTTGTATTTTATATTGCAGCACGTACTTTCTGTTGGTCTTTTATCTTCCCTCCCCGTTCTCTTATTTCTTTTTGTCCGCAGAAACTGGCCAACCGACCGATAAACAAGAATACTTTAACCCTTAACTGCAGTCAGGAGGCAGATGCTGACGGCCGGCTCTTAGCGCAGCGAGAATAGACGCTCCTTTTTGGTAACAAGAAGTTTTGAACTTGGCGAAGGTTAACCTGGCCTGGTTCGTCTTGAGGAGGGGTTTGCCCTGTTTATTGGATTGGCAGCGTAGTGCTATCAAAAACAGCAAGATGCAGGACCCGCTACTTAGATGACCAGGGCCTGCGTTGCCTTTTTCTTTTTGCTTAGCCGGCGAAGAGGATGTGAAGGATTCAAGCTGTGGTTTGTAGCTGCAAAATGAGAGGTGAAGAAAAGCGAAGCAAGATGCAAGATTGGAAGTCCAATGACGCAAGACGACTTGACTGACTGAGTGACTTGGTGCTGTGGATGAGGCAAGTCGCTCCGCCCCAAAAAGTGGCCAAGGAAGTACAGGTGATACAGACACGAGGGGATCTCCAAGCAGCCCGTGTTATTTGGAGTTTAGTTGAGATAAAGAACATTGTTGTGTGTGAGGTTGCATGGCAGCAGATGTTGGATTTTGGTACTTAGTACGTCGTGTGAGCAAATAAATGCCTGTAGCCTCACTCACTATGCGGCTTGGCCTTCTAACTATAGACAACCCCCCAGAAAGGCTTGGCCTTGTAACTATAGACAACTCTCCAGAAAGGCTTGGCCTTGTAACTACAGACAACCCACAGAAAGGCTTGGCCTTGTAACTACAGACAACCCACAGAAAGGCTCGGCCTTGTAACTACAGACATAACCCCCAAAAAGAAGAAAAAAAAAAGGCCCAGCTCCAACTAACCAGATATCGAGATACCTTTCTACTCCGTATCATGCTGTCCGAAAAAACAATGTAGGTTTCCAAAGGGCACTCTTATTTGAGGAGTTCTTAATTGGTTCACATGAAAAAGAATCGCGCATAGCACAGAAAAAAAAAAAAAGAAAAAAAAAGGCGTTGAGTTTTTGCCAATCCTCCCGCAATTTAGAATGGTAATTGTTGGGGCAAGAGTTTTTAGGCGGGTTTTTTTTTTTAACTGTATGGAAGGAAAGACAAAAGGGTGGTCAAATACTGATTGAGACAGAGGCACATAAAGAAAAAAAAAAAAAGAGGTATGCTGTGGACAGAGTAGCTACAACCAAGGTCACGGTACCTGGAGGAGTTGACAAGGTTGGGTCTCAGCAGGGAACAACTTCCAATAAGCTCTTGACTACTCCGTAGAGCTCGCGGAGCAGATTAGAAGATCCAAGTTAGAGAACGCCTGAGTCTACTTAATCGCATTTCTCTACTTGGCGGCTATTGGCTAGGGCAGCTGCCAGTGTCGTTAGTTTGATTTCCGGCTCCTGAACAAGGGCCGCTCTTTCGTTGTTCTTGGTAGTACTACGGAGTATATGTACAAATTATAAAAGACCAATGGGAGGATGTCCATAACGTCATTATGAAATTACTACCATCGATGGGCTAAATGAGAAAATCGAGACGCGGCAAGGTCTTTTTTTTTTTTTTTTTTTTTTTTTTTTTTTTTTTTTTTTTTTTGCAACTGGCTGAGCTCTTTTCGTTTAACATGTTCTTGTACACATCCTTTCCTAAAGCAAGCGGACGAATAAACAAACAGGAGCAAATCGGGCAAGCAATCTTTGTCGTTTGCACGGATTGACGATTTCAACATGAACGACTTCCGGCGCCCATGTAGTTTTTCTTGTCTATCACGAATACATCGGCTCTCTTCCCTCCATTCTTCCCGCCGCGTTATTATGGGTCTTTTATCATGCTGTCGCTGGCTGGTGGCCGATAGGCGACTGGTTTCTGGATATCGTCGACTTTTCTTTTGTCAGCCAACAAGCGCGTACAGTTTAGAGCTGCACAGGTTCACACCGTACGCCAGAAGCTAAAAATGCCAAAGAGGACAGTGCGCCACGTCGGGCATTTCTTTTTTTTTTTTTTTTTTTTTTTTTTTTCCTCCTGTCCCTTTTATTATTAGCAATTATTTTTCTGTGTTGCATTGAACAAGCAAAATTTTGAAATTAAATCAAAGCTTGCAACAATTTCCACGGAAAAAAAATTAGTCGAAACAAAAATAAGAAAGAAAAAAAAACTGAAATAGGTACAGAATAACTTGCCAAAAGTCAAATTTATGAACGAGAGGCTTGTGTGAAACTAGGGTGTATTAGGGTCTGATGGCCCCAAGATTACTCCAAGCTGGATTGACTTTGACTTGCAACTGCACACCCCCTTTTAGAGGTTCAACTTGGCAGCTTGGCTTATTGTACAAGGTAAGAATGGCGGGGATAAGGAACAAAGTCTAGAAGCTTATAGGGCCAAGACTGGGATGGTTGGGGCTTCTACCTTCTCCAAGTGCCATGCGCAGGAAAACATGACAAGGCATGAGAGGAATCTGACATTCATCAACGGCCCGGCATTAGGAGCATGATAAAGTCAAGTCATGTGCAAAAAAAAAGCAAATCAAATCTCGGCTGGCGTTCTATTCTGTTGAATAGTAGTAGATTAAAAATAACTGCTTATCGTCACATGTGTTGTTTCTCAGCCAGCTGACCGCCGAAGCCGGACATGGCAAGGTAAAGGAAGATATACCAGGTAGTCAAGGGAGAAAAGGTAGCAGGCTGTCTTGGAAGGCATAAGGTGGTTGTAAGCTTGCATGCTGTTCAGAGCCAAGAGAGAGCAAGATGTCGTTATCAGGTTTCTATACATATACATGCACAGTTCAGTCAGCTCAGCTCAGCCCAGCTCAGCTCGGCCTTGCTGCGTAGTCTTTCGGGGGGCGACTCAGCCAGCCACTTGGATAGCATCTTGCCCAGAGCAAGACACTACCGTCTTATTGGACCGGACTTTTAGACAGAGTCCGTACGTTGCAATCGCCCAGCAAAGCAGGAACATGCCTTCACATCATAAGCTAGGTTTTTCCTGGTTTTTGTCCGACCAAAAAGGCTTGTACACAGTAGCAAGAAAAAAGAAAAAAAAAAGGGAAGAAGATTGTGGAGGGCAAGTTAAGCTCTATCTTTCTCAGTCAGTCCGAGCAGCAAGAGTTCGAGGACAGCTTGAAGCGGTTTTCAAGGCTTTTTATATGCTTCCACAAGTAGTCCAGCCACTCTTATAGCGGAACCTCAACACCAAATCCTTGTTTCGAGTTTTGCCTTTGTGCAACGACAAACAATGCTCCCTTTCTTTAATCGTTGCTATTATTTTGTGCTTTTCCTACTGTGAATTCCGCTTCCGCTTCCGTGATGTCGATTTTTTAAATTCTTTTTTAAATTCTTTTTTAAATTCTTTTTTAATTCTTTTTTAATTCTTTTTTTTTATTCTTTTTTATTCTTTTTTTTATATTCTTTTTTATTCTTTTTTATTCTTTTTTATTCTTTTTTTCTTTCTCATTTTTCTTTCTCATTTTTTTTTGTTTTAATTTAATTTAATTTTTTCTTTTTCATCTCCGCCTTTGCGATTTCGTTTTCGTGTAGGGTGTGATTCCGTAGTGCTACTACAAAAGACCTGCAGCAAAAAACAAAAACGCGGTCGGCCCGTCGGCGAAAAAAAAAAAAAAAGAGTGAAAGGAAGATAAATCACAACCATATAAAGTAACAGTCAAAGTGGACATCGCGTACTCGACTTTTCCTGATGCTTATACGGCCTCTGTTTTCTTCTATAATGTCGTTATTCCCATTTGTTTGCTTTGGGTATTATTTCTTTTATTTTTGTCCCAAGAAAGGCATGACCATTATAGTGATAGTCCTTTGTTTCTTGCTGTGAATAAAATCAAGTCCGTAGATATAAACCACAAGTACGGTACTACATGACAAGTAGGCGAGACAAGTAATGTTGAGCGCGTAGATATATTGAAAAGCAAGGCTAAAGAAAACATGTATCGTTATACGGGAATCGTGACTAAAACGAAGAACAAAAAAAAAAGTATACAGGAGACAGAGCAGCCCAGGGAGACCATATAAACCGCCAGTGATATATACGCTGCAAGGGCGAGACGAAACAAAATCATGACATCATCGACGCCTTGCGCCGGAAAAACACCAGATACGGCACCGTGTTCGAGTCCGCCTTGAATACCTCGTGCTGTATATCGTTGTGCCCGCCCGACCCAATCGTTACACTGCTCACATACGAGTCATTGCACTTGTACCACGCATACGGCGACCGATCATTCATGTTGCGCACGTACGCATAGTAATGCCCGCTGTGCATCATCGACGACCCGCTGTGCACAATCACCGCGTAGCACTCATACGCCGCCGGCACCGCAAAGCCAGCATCGGGCAGCGCCGCCGCCCGTCCGTTACTAGTCGGTAGCGCGCGCTCAGCCGTCGGCAGACAGAAACGCGACAGGTCCAGCGTGTTCCAGTCCCACGTGATGCGGTTGCAAATCTTGCTTGTCGCCGAGCCCAGGTGCTGGCCGCGCGGCAGCACTACAGCCAGCAGCGGCGGCAGACGCGCCAGGGCGCTCCAGCGCTGACAGCCGTTTTGCTGGCACTTTTCGCACGTGCGGTCGCGGATTGACTCGCGCGCAAACGTCGACGCCATCGTGTCCAGCAGCGACTCGTCGCGGGCGCGCGCGTGGCTGCTATTGCGCGTCAGGTACAGCGGGAAGAAGACGTTGGCCGAGCGCTCAATGCGCTTGCAGTGGTCGCACTGGATGTACTCGACCGTGATGCCGCGAAAGTATTTGTCGGCAATGGAGTTGCTGCGCTCCGAGTAGGTTGACCAGAACTTGAGCGTGCCCATTAGCGACGACATGGATTCTGGAATGGTCTCGCTAATGTAGTCGCTGCCGAGGTGGCGCATGCTGTCGGTTTCGTCGTGGAGCTGGTCCATTAAAAAGGCCACGTATTCAGTGACGTCTTGTTGTGTGCTGCTGCCAAAGATTTGGTCAAACTGTCCTTTTTCGCAGAGGTATTTTGAGTATTCCTGATGTTAATTGTTAGCTACCTTCAGCAGATGACTATGCTTTAGAATAGAATAGAATATAATGCAATAGAATAGAACTCACCAGCAGTGTCTGCGCCGTAATCGCCCGAAAATTGCCTGACTGCATCCACAGAAACAGATTCGACAGCATCTTAATCATTAGCTGCGGCGGCGCCGCCTTCTCAACCTTCTTCTTGGGCACCTGCCACGTCCCTGGGTTCTTGTTGAAGAGCACAATCTCTTTGCCAAAGCCCGGCGACGCCCGCAGGACCTGCAGTACCGAATTGGCATAGCACCAGTTGTGCGGGTTGTTGAGCCCCGTGTAAAACTCGCCCGTGGCCTCCAGCGTGTCCGGCCCAGGCTTGCGTCCCGATACTTGCCGACTCGACGACGTCCGGCCGCCCGACGACGCGCTCTTTTGCTCAACGCCCTCGCTCGTGTCGCCCTGGCCAAGACCAATCAGGTTCGGCCGCGGCACTGCCGGAGGCGGCCGCTGCGGCGGCGACGCAAACATGGAGTCCTGAGACTTGTACGGAATTTGCTTGGGGATCGGCTGTGGCTGGCTGCGGTACTGTGGCGGCGCTATCGATGATGTCATGCTCTCTTCCTTGTCCGGAAGAACCTCGGGATATCTGCGCAGAAATTCCTCTTGGGTGCGCACAATGCCGGGCGATGTTGCCGTCTCCTCCTCGGCCTGCATGGTCTTTTCCCACTTTTGGATATCCTCCTTCTTCAGCGGGTTGACAATGTAGCGCGAGCTCCTGCGCCGCCGGCTGAGCAGCGGCCCGTCCATGGCACCGTCGCTGAGGAAATTGCTCTTGGGCTTTGGCTTCTCCGTCCTGCTCGTCGACGATTCTTGCAGCGAAAACGGCCCGGCGTGGTCGGTCCACGCCTCGATTCCGCCGGCCAGGATGCGCGGCGGGTTCCGCAGTTCCTTGCCATAGTTGAACTCGGTTAGTGCCCGGTGAAGACATTGCAGTGCGCGCGCACTGGAATCGCTGCTGTAGGGAGTAGGGCCCTTGGGGAGAGAGTGTGTGTCTTGGTCGTAGTAGATGACAAGATCAAACTCGTTGCGCCTCTCAAAGTGCCTCTCTTCTACGGTTGGACTAACGACAAGACTCTCGCTGATCTCAGCAGCCGAAAGATTGCCGCGCAGCAGAATATCAGGCTCGATGCAAATGGTCGACTGCGACATGATGTGTCCAGCATCAAAGTCTTCGCGGGAGCGCACGTCTATGTACAGGATTCGGATGCGCGTCTTCATTATTTCCGACAGCTGCAGCGCTGTGACTGAGTCGCCCGGCGGCAGATTCAGCGGTGCCGGCTTTTTTGCAGGCGCCGCCGCTGCTGCTGCTGCTGCTGCTGCAGAAGTGACAGAGGGTGCTATTGACATGGTTATTGTGGGTGCCGGTGCAACTTCGGGTGGTCGGGCAGAGTCGTCGTCGAGTGACGTCATCGGCGAAGCAGACTGTGGCGTTGGTGCTTGTGCTGTGGCGCTATTTGGGAGATACGAGCCGTTGACCGACGAAAACGATCCGGTGCGTGAAAATAGCCCGCGCGGCGTGCTGGACGGAAGCTGCGCCGCCTCTGACGTCACCGTGCCGCGCGCCGGGCTGTAGATGGCGTCGGGCATCTTGGGCAGATGCGGCACGTTGGTGTCCATGCTGTTGTTGGGCCGAGCCGGCGACGGCATTTCGCGCGGCCCGAGAGGTTTGCGCGCGGCCGCTGCTCTGGCCTGGTTGTGGCTCCACGTGTTGTTGCGGAGGCGGGCGAAGCGGTCGCGCAGCTCGTCAACGCTGGGCAAGTTGTCGGCGGCCGGATCGAAGTCTTTCTTGGCACTGGCAGAGACATCGGCTGCGGGCGATTGTATCTTGGATAGCGGCGACGGATAAAGCGGCGAATTTGGCGTGGATAGTTCGCGCCGGTGGCCCTGTCGGATCTGGTCGGACGACTGCCGTGACCGGGCGTCTTTGGCTGATCGGGTCTGCGCATATTTGGGTTGGACGCCGGTGCGCTGGTTGTCTTGGGCAATTTGGTTCTTGATGTGTTCAAAGCTGACATAGTTGGCGTTGATCTGGCGCTTTAGGTTTTCGTAGCCAGCCTTGAGATCTTTGCGATCCAGCATGGCCGAGGCTGTGTCGCGGTGCGCCGGAATCACCTGGGCTGATATTATAAAGGCTTTGAGATAGCTCTGAAAGGCCAGGTCGATTTGCTTGGAGATGTCGCGGTACGAGGTGGCCTCGCGTATCAGCCGGTTGCCTTCTTCAATCACATGGCGCAGCGGCGTGGACGGGTCGATGTCGGGCTTGGTAAGCTTTATGTCTTCGACGTGCATAAGCGGGCGACCAGGGCCGGCCCCGCCATGGCCGGCGTCGGCATCGGCGCCATTGCTGCTGCTGCTGCTGCCGCTGCCGCTGCCGCTGCCGCTGTCTTTGCCGCTACCACCATTGTTCCGGGGCGCCGAGCGGGAATGAGAGTCGAGCGAGATGCTGTGGCCGTGAGATGCTTTGGCTTTAGAGGGCGCTGCTGCTACTGGAGAGCTAAAGGCTGTGGGGCTCATGTCGACTGTTGAGAAATGGGCTTATGCTTGAAGAAGTAGCATAACGAGGGGCGCAAGACGCCCTAAGCAGAGGAATGGGCGTATGAGTAAGTAAGTGTGAATGCGATCAAATAAATGTGTCAAGACGAGGAGGAGGTTGTTGTCGATTGAAAAGAGTAGGCTAGATTCAGCGCTGCAGGCGGTTAGAAGTGGCGATTGCGATTAGAGTGGGATGAAGATAAAGAAACAAACAACATAGAGAGTAAAGTAAAAAAAAACAGTTGAAGTACTTGAGTAAGTTGAAGAAAAACAACCCCAAAACAAGACAGCTTGACAAGGCTATGCAACGTGATCGCCCAAAAATAGATCACGGGACTGACTGAAGTGAACTGAAGCGACGACAAGACAGCTAAATCAAATTCCGGAGAACGAGAATGTGCCCGTTTCTTGGCTCCAGTCCCAGTTCCAGTTCCAGTTCCAGCACCGCACTCTATTGCTCTGTACTTGTAGCTCAAGGCGGGGTCTCATCCACCCATCGTCATACGTGGCCGGCCGTAAAATGCATGATGCTTTAGTGGGCTGGCCTCCATTTCCAGTGCCCTACAGTCAGTGTCTCTCAGCAGGCCTTGGGCGGCATCCAGTGCCATTGTCTGCTGAAACCCGCTGGTATGGCTCTGAAACTGCAGCGCCCTTGGCCTGTTTCGTCGCTAAAGCCCAAGCTCTCTTTCCTCCATTTCATTTTTTTTGCTAGCCCTTATGCTTCAGTAAGTAAGTAAATCAGAATTGCAATACTTCTGCCTGTGCTTCTATGCTAGTATAACTAATTAGAACTGTAATACTTTTGCCTGTGCTTCTGCCTGGAGCCTGGAGCCTGGAGCCTGGAGCCTGGAGCCCAGAGTTGAAACAAAACAAATAGAGGCCCACTGGTGCTGGTACTCTGTACCCATCCAGAGTTTGCCTGCCTATAGCTGCGCCCGCCCCATTGGCTTGTACCCTGTACTTGAAGGGCCTTGCGCTGTTTCAACCAACCAACTCTAGTTTCTGTCAGTCCGCCAGCCAGTGAGTGACGTTCAATGTTCGACTTTGGTTGCCCGCTTTCACCAGCCGTCAACTTTTGCACCATTGCATGCATCTCCAGCTCCGGTTAACCCTTGTTTGTTATCGCCATCCATCAATTCTATTTCTCAGACTCTTTGTTCCATTTCATCTCTCCAAGTTTTTCTTTGCATTCTACCACTTTATTTCCACCACGCGCTTTTCCCTTTATCGCTCCATCGCGAGTCCCCGCCCGCCGCATTTCGCCCAAAATCCGCGCTTCGCCCACCCGCCAAGTAGCTTAACATAGCTCTTATCGCCTCCACATCTTTCCCTCCCTCTCTCTCTCTCTCTCTCTCTCTCTCTCTCTCTCTCTCGCTTTATTCATCTTTCCAGCGCCAAATAACTAGACGTCTTCAAAATGATGGGATGGTGGTCTTCTTCGGCCAACACGGCCCTCGACGAACAGATTGAAAAGGCAACCAGCAGTAGTCTGTGAGTACCTCGCCATGATCTCATCTCTTGCTGTTTGCTAGCCCTCTACTAACCATTGATCCTGCATCTCCAGCGAGGATATTGCTCTGAACCTGGAAATCTCCGACGTCATTCGCTCCAAAACTGTTCAGCCCAAAGAGGCCATGCGATCGCTGAAGCGGCGCATCGACAACAAAAACCCCAATACGCAATTGAGCGCCCTCAATGTAGGCTCTAGTGATGTCTGCCTACTAGTCGCATACTGACCCCGACTAACCTTTGTCTTTTCCCTTCAGCTTACCGATACCTGCGTCAAGAATGGCGGCAACCACTTTCTGCGCGAAATTGCCTCGCGTGAATTTATGGACAACCTCAAGTCGCATCTGGAAGCCACCGGCCCCGTTGCCTTAAATCCTGACGTCAAAGCCAAGATTCTGGAGCTCATCCAGGCTTGGGCCGTGGCTACCGAGGGTCGTTACGATCTCAACTACATTTCCATTACATACAATACGCTGAAAAAAGAGGGCGACTTTGTTTTCCCGCCCAAGACAACTGTTGCCAGCAGCATGATTGACAGCAGTGCCGTGAGTCCACCTACTTTCATACTTCCTTTACGACATTTGATGACCAAACTAACTACGTCATCAGCCGCCTGAATGGGCCGATTCGGACATTTGCATGCGCTGCCGCACTGCATTCACCTTTACGAACCGCAAGCACCACTGTCGCAACTGCGGCAACGTCTTTGACCACCAATGCTCCAGCAAGACTCTGCCGCTGCCCCATCTCGGCATTGTCCAGCCCGTCCGAGTCGACGACGGCTGCTACGAAAAGCTCACCACCAAGAAGAACGCCACCTCTATTGACCGCTCGCCCACATACCCACACAAGACTCGCAGCACCTCGGCCATGCACCCGCGCAACGCCCGCGTAGACACGGACGATAACTTTGACGAGGACCTGAAAAAGGCCCTGGCCATGAGCTTGGAGGAGGTTCGCGCCTACTCTAGAGGCTATGCCGAGCCGACAAACAATGCCCCGAAGCCGGCTCCGGTGGACTCCAAACTCAAGACCAAAGGACACTCGAGTAGCACTGCTCAGCCTACTTCTGTCGACGAGGAGGATGAAGACCTGAACAAGGCTATTGCTGCCTCTTTGGCTGACATGGAGGAGCAAAAGAAGATGCACTCGGTGGCGTTGAAACAGCAGACTGCTGGCCCAAACAGTAGCAGCAGCAGCGCCCCGGTCTACACACCAGTCAAGAACGACTACGAACTGACACCAGTGGAGGCCGAGAACATTAACCTATTCTCTACTCTGGTTGAAAGACTACAGACGCAGCCTCAAGGCACGATTCTGCGTGAGCCTCAGATCCAGGAGCTATATGATAGCATCAGTGCTCTGAGACCAAAGCTCGCCCGGACTTATGGCGAGACAATGAGCAAGCATGGTAAGTTTTTTTTTTGTCTTAACTTGTACTGGAAGCTAAAGCTAAGAAATGATAGAAACCCTGCTCGACCTACACGCCAAGCTTGCCACTGTTGTCAGATACTACGACCGCATGCTGGAAGAGCGCCTGTCTAATGCCTACAGTCACCATTCGATTAGCGGCTACACTTCCCGCCAACCGCCTGCTCCTTACAATGCGATGCCTCCCGCCATGCACAACCCCAACGGCCCGGCCGAGAACTTTTATTCGCCAAACCCAGTGCCAACCAACTACGGCGTGCCTCCTCAGGCGTACAACCAAGTGCCCCATCCTGAATACGTCGGCTACGATAAGAGAGACTCTGTTGCCGCCCCTCCTGCGCATGCGCAATATGTGCCCCAGGCTCCCCCGCCAGAGACTTGGCAAGCAAGCGCGCCTTCTCCTGAGGCCATGTACCATGGACAGGCGCCGGAAGTGCCTGGCGAGGTAGCAGGTCCTGTGCCGCAGCAACAAGCGCCACAAAAGCTTCCCAATGCGCCGCCTGCAGATCTCCATGCTTCGTACTACTATGATCCTCGCCAGCCTAGTGCTCCTCCCGTCGAGGCGAGCGCTCCTCCTGTGGAGGGAGCTGTTCCTGCCTACCAGAATATCCCGCAGCAGCAGCAGCAGCAGCAGCCCATGAACTATCACCGGCAACCCACGGCTATTCCGGCTCACGCTATTTCACCAGCACCTGTGACGGCGTCTCCTATGATGCAGGCGTCGGCTCCGGTGGAGGTTCCGCCTTCAGCGCCGCAGGAGGCGCCTGTTCCGTACTGGCAGCAGGCAGCTGTGGCTGTGTCGGCTGCGTCGCCGGCTATGGCTCCTATGGCTCCTGCGCCGCCGATGCAGGCTCCAGCTCCGGTTCCGGTCCAGGCCCAGGTGCCGCCGTATGGAGTGGATGCGTTCCCAACGGCGCCACAACACGTACCGCAGCATGTAGTAGCCAAGCCGGTGGTTGAGGAGGCATTGATTGAGTTTTAGTGGAAGACGGAGAGTGAAGGCTAAGTGTGGTGGACAATGCATGTAATATCTAATGATTCAATGGGAGCCTAAGTAGCTGTAGCTGTAGGATACTGGCAAGCGCTAAGAATGGATGTGGAATCATCTGAGAAATTGTGATGTGCATGAATTTGAGAAGTGATTGCTATGTGATGTGCACTAAATGGATCTGAAATAGGAAGCAAAGGCACATAAAATGCATGTGACAGGATGCTATATAGGAGTACTTTGCAGTCAAATCACACTGGAATGTGAACTTGAGAGTACTTTGCAGTCAAATCACACTGGAATGTGAACTTGAGAGTACTTATGGTTTTAGTGTTTTAGAAAACAGAGGAAAACACAAGGAAAACCTAGAAAACAAGTGTGATATTCACTGATATGAATTTCAGTAGTTTCCCTAGTCATGTTTTTTTCTACGGAGTAGGATTGTGTTTTCCCTTTTTCCTTTCACTGTAAACAATCCTTTTGTCTATCTGACAACTAACAAGCGAGCTATATACAGAGTGGTAGAATCCCTGAGTCACAATACGTAGTATGTAGTACGTAAATGTGGTAATAGGAAGAGCATAAAAGGTTATAAGTAGAGGAGAGGTCCAAGACCATCTCACCACCAGCCATCTCTCATCTTCATCTTTATACTCAGACTCATACTCACTGCTTACCATGTCCGTCTTCCTCCACCTCGTCCGCCACGCCCAAGGCGAGCACAACCTCTCGCACGATGCCCAACTCATCCACGATCCGTCCCTCACGCCCCTCGGCCTATCCGAATGCTCCGCCCTAAACGCTTCCTTCCCACACCACGCCCTGCTCACGCACCTAATCGCCTCGCCCATGCGCCGCACCATCCAGACCTGTCTAAACTCGTTTGCGCCGGCGGCCGCGCGTGGCCTGCGCGTCACGCTGCTCCCCAAGCTGCAGGAAGTCGGCCCGTGGCCGTGCGACACAGGGTCGTCGGCGGCGGCGCTCGAGCGAGAATTCGGTGCGGCTTTGGTGGATACGGCACAGGTCCGCCGTGAGGAGCCTGCCTGGACAGATAAAAAGGCCGCGAGAAGCCTACATGCGGCGAATCTTGTAAAGATTGAGCAGCGCGCGTTGGCGGCGCGGAGGGAGTTGCAGGAGGTGGCGAGAGGGTGGAGAGCAGAGAAGGGGGAGAAGGTGGCGGGGGTGGATGCGCACATGGCTGTGGTCTCCCATGGGGGGTTTCTGCATTTTCTGTCGGAATGCTTTTACGAGATTCCGCGCTCAGGTAAGTATTTCTCTTTGATGAATCAGGGTTAATCTTGTGATCCCGATTTAGATTAGGGTACGTGTGGCCAACATTTTCACTTTAAATTAGGAACCGCCTGGACAAACGCTGCGTACCGCACATATGCATTTGCCGATTCGACTCTACAAGATAAGAATGCCACGATGGTGGAGACTGAGGAGAGCTGGAAGGCGTGCCACGGGGATAAACCGCGGCCGACGGCAGAGGAGACCAAGATTTTGCGGGAGGCGTATAAGACGCTTCTGGCGCCGTATCTGGAGGATTCGTGGCGGACGCGCAAGTAGGGGCTGAGTGTTGTGTACAGAAGATACAGTAGATGGAATAATTACAGATGAAATAATGACACAGAAAGGCAGAAACACCGTTTGTGGATTTCGCGTTAGATTATTTGCGTGTTTTGGCAAAATGCGTTTCTGCGCGGCCGTTGGAAATAAAACGGGCACTAAGCCCGATTGATCGGGAGGCCGGGGTAAATTCCACGGTAAGTTCTACAGCCGCCGTATTTCTGGGCCGCAAACTCAACGCGTTAATGGGGGGGCGTTGCGGGGCAAAAGTCCAAAACGGCCCGCCGCCTTCCAGCGAGCAGGGAAGGAGCCCGAGCCAAAGCCAAACAAACTTGCCGCAATTGCCCTTTGTCTGTGCTGTGGTTTTCGTGCCTTCCTTGTTTTTTATAGAAGCTTTTTTGGGGAGCAAGTTTTTCTTGTTTGTCTGTCGCACTTTTTTCTATTTTTTTTTCTATTTTTTTTTCTTGGTTTGTCTCTCTTTTTCTTTTCTTTCTTATCTCCAATAATCGAATCGCATCGCTTGTTCATCATTTAACTCCATTCATCGCATCGTCTAGATATCTCTTTAGTCTTATCTAAATCTCACTATTGTTAATCCTTTTTTACTGGCTGCCTTTTTCTTGGTGCTTGTTTTTTTTTTTCCCGCTAAATCCTCGATGACGACACAGCCTTGTTGCATCACGGGATTTTAAGCCTTCTTCTTGCTGCATCTTCTGTCGGGTGCGCCGCGGTCGCTGAACCCTTTGATTGGCATTTTCTTCTTCTCGGCCCGCACCTGTCGGTGGCAATCATCCGATTTCTAAATCAGGGCTCTCCAACTCTGCTCAGCCCGCTGCCAAAAAAAACAAAACAAAAAAAAAACAAAAAAAAACAAAAAAAAACGCCGGAATTCATAATGGACGCCAACCGATCGGCTGGGTTCTACTCCATTGATGCCATTGCGCAAAATGGCCGGCCACAGCAGCAACCACCGATACATCCACTCTCACAGATTCAGACTCATCTGCAGCCATCGTCGCAACCACTTCTCCCGCAAAAGACCGACGCCCTTTACAAGTCTGCCCTGACGCCAATCATCCGAGCTCGTGCCCTCTCCGATAGCAGTCAGCCGACCCCGATAAAGCTATCGCCAGCTCCACTCATTCTTGAGTCGGTCCGCACGTCCAAGGATGACAGCAGCATTCGCGAATCTTCCATTTCCATGACTATCTCGATGCAAATGGCTTCTGCCTCTGCTTCTGCTTCTGCTTCTACCTCTTCTGCCGGCCATCTGCCCGTCACGCCTGTCCGCACGTCATTTCCCCGCAAAAGCAGCAGCTTAGCAGTCCAACATCCGCCACAGTTGCGTGAGCCTGCTTCTATTTCCTCTTCTACGTCTGCATCTGCGTCTGCATCGACCACCGCTGCCTCTGCTGGCCTTTCCGCTTCGGGCTCAGTCTCTGCATCAACCATTGCGTCAGCTCCTGGTTTAGGGCCGCCTGTATCACCCATGAACCTTGCTGCTATTAGCATGCACGCCAGTATAAAGCCTGTTGCTCCTCCCTCGCCCAAGCTCGACCACTCGCACTCGCATTCACAACTCTACTCGTCACCAACAAACATTATTCCCCGCCGATCCCGCGGTCTCGACTTTTCCCGCGCTGCTACCAGTCTACATCATACTACGCTCGCCCAAGAACACACCCTGGACTCTTCTCCGACCATCCACAGCAGCCGCGCTCTGCACACAACCACTCGCCGCTCTGGTGAGTATGGCGGCGCCGAACAATCATCTACATCCCTATGGTCTGTCATGAGCGGCCAGGACCGTCCCATTTTGCCAATCAGCTTAGGTGGAGGCATTCGCACCATGCTGTCTGACTCAGACTCTAGCTCGGATGGTGACGTGATGGACGAAGATATGGACGAGCCATACGTTACCACTCCGCACGTTCAACGCACCAGTATGCCCTCGGGGTGGCCGGCCAGCAACACGCCTATAAACAGCCTGATGAGCTATCGCGACAAGACGAGGCCAAAGAAGCAGCCAAAGCGCCGAACGCGCGCTACCATGGGCATGAGCTTTGCTGCGCTCTCAAAGTCACCGCCAACTGCATTGGGCAAGGACAGTCCGCTCAACATGGCCCAAAACCGCCGCGATAGTATTATTTGGCAGGCCAACCAGCTTCATATTTCTGGGAGTGATGCTGATGAGGCCATGCGCGTAACTGGAGACGGGGCCGACCGGAGTGTGATTCGCAAAGTAGCGACTAAACGGGGCAATCTCTTGGTAAGTCTTGATGTCTGTATGCTACAAGACTATACACATGTACTAATACCCTGCTAGCCCAAGACAAAAGGGTTCGCCCGTATCAGGGCTGCCCTGGCCGAGGAAACAGCTCCCATCGATTCTGACTTTAGACGAGAGGCTGAGGTCGTCCGACAAGTCATGGAGAACGACCGGCCAGAACCCAGACCAACTGGTTTACCAAAGTCCACCTCGACCACTGCCCAGTCCTCCCCAAATCTGACCCCGCTCGATGCCGCCGACGAAGTCCTCGAGGATGACATGATGATGGAAGCAACAAACGCGCTATCAGCCGCGTGGAAGCTCAACCCATCGCTGCCGCCGCCACCGCCACCGCCACACGGCCGTCTGCTCTGGGGAAGCCTCACATCCAAACGTCTTGGGTCTGCTACCTCAGCAACCACCGGCATGACAACCCCGCCCATGGGCCCACTGCGACCTCGCGCCATGTCGAATTTCAGCGAAGACATGACCATGGACTCGCCGTTGGCCGGGACCTCTTCCATCGACACCAAACCCACCGACCTCAGCCTCCCCGCCTCTCTAACCATTATTCCCGCCCCGTCTGCGTCTGCGTCTGCGTCTTCGTCTACGTCTGCGCCTGGGCCTGGACCCCAACAACAGCTCCCCACAGCCGCCGAAATCACGCGCCGGATAAACAACAAACGCCGCCGCGACGACGACTTTGATCCCATGTCGTTCAAGCGCCGCGCTGTCTCGCCTAGCCTCAGCGCACACAACTCGCCTATCATGCAGAGTCCCATGCAGCGCGACGTAGCGCCGTGGGGTCCGCGGCCTGGCAGCGCGAGCGCGAGCGGGAGTGCGAGTGCGAGTGGTAGCGTGAGCGGCAATGTGAGCGGTGTGGAGAGCGGGAGCTTGATGAGGGGGAAGCCGGGGAGGGTGGGATATCAGGGTATGGTTGATACGAATGATGGGATAATGCGTATGAGCATTGAGTAATGGGGCATTTTTTTTGGTTATCTATCATCCGGCGTTTTTCCTGTTTGGCTTTCCGTGCATTTCCTTTTTTTTTTTTTTTTTTTTTTTCTCTCTGTTGGCGAACAAAGTACACACAAAGCAATACTACTACTACTTTAGAAATAATGCAACATGTCTTGACTTTCTTTGTATGACGTTATTGGATATATCATGTTGATTCAACTTGTATAATAACTTGGGTATATCAAAACTCCCTTCTCACTCACTCACTCAAACACCCCCTCCTCCGGTACACACAGCGCCGCCAACCGCCCATCCAACCGCCGCGCAAACTCCTCAGCCGCCTTCTTCAATCCCACGGCCGCCACAGCCGCCACACTTGCCGTTGTACTCGCCGCACTCGTCGTCGTCATGGCCCCCACACTCATCACACTGTCGGCTTCATCCGGCGACCCCGCCGTCGTTGGCGCCCCCGCCACGTTGCCGAGCCCTCCAAGCAGCGGCCCGCCCGCGACATTCGCCGTGCCAGACCCCACAGTTGCCGTGCTGGGATGTAAATGCGTTGCCGGCACGGAGGCTGGCGCCGAGGGCGCAGACCGCACGGCGTCGTCGGGCAGAGTGCTGGATGAGGATGAGGTGCCCACGCACACAAACAGCAGACCGCAGGCGAGTTCGCGCACGACCACGGCGCCCGTGGCGAGTTGCACGGTGATGGTGTGCGGGCGGGCGGGGGGCTGGCCCGAGGGGCCCTGCACGCCGGTGTTTGTAACGGTTGGCGGGGACGCGCCGTAGGCGTGGTGCTGCGCGTAGTCGTCTGTGGCCCAGCCGGAACTGGGCGGCGAGTCGGGCTGTGTGTGGTACTCGCCGTACTGCTGCTGGTGGTGATGCGTCGGCGTGTGCAGTTGGTTGTGGTGTGCGGCGGGGTCGTCGTCGTCGCGCGAGAGGGCGGGGGCGATTTGCGTGCTAGCGGCGGCGTAGAGGCTAATGAGCGAGGCGGCCACGGTGGCTTGCATGCGCAGGTCGGCGACGGGGCGGAGCGGGGCGGACACGTGGGCGAGGAGTTTGCCGGCGGGGGAGCATAGCAGGGCGGTGTGGATGTGAGCAGAGAGGGCGTGGGCGAGGAAGCCGGTGATGCGTTTTGTAAGGAGGAGCGGCGGCGGGGCGGGCGACAAGGACTGTGCCATGGTTGTGGATTGAGATTGGACGGATCGGACGGATTGGGTGGGGTTCGAATGAATGGTCGGATTGGATGAGTTGCGACGAAGGCCGGTTTATCCAGTCAATTTGGCCGTCGAGATGGAACTTTGGATATGACGCCGGGCCGGTTGAATAACTCAAGGGAGCAAAAGAAAAAAAGAAAAAAAAAAAAGGGTGCGTGACTTTGCCGGTGTAAGCCGAGCCTAGGGTTACGTCGGTTCTTGACGACTCAATTCACCTTGATCTAATGCCGTTGCTTTTGAACTTTGCGACAGAGATGGGCCGATGGATGGAAGGGTGTGTGGGTGGCTGGGCCAAAGCAAGAAGTTTTCCAGGTTGAAGTTTTTCTTTGAATATCGATTTGCAGCAAAGCTGGAAGAACAGTTGATTTGAGCGAGCCGGTACTTTTTTTTTTTTTTCGACTGAGGTACTTAAGTATGTTGATGAATGGAGAATTAACTGTCGTTGGAATAAATAATCAAAAGTCGTCGGGTGGCCGTTTTTATCATGGGATTTAATTTTCTTTTTTTCTTGGGATGAAGAAGAAATTGACGGGAAACAAGTCGATGGGAGTAAAAAAAAAAAAAAAAAAAAAAAAAAAAAAAGAAAAAAAAAAGAGTAGATCTAGCTGCCGGAAAATTACAAAAGAAGAAATAAAATATGGTTTTCCCCGAAAAAAAAAAAAAAAAAAGAGAGAGAGAAAGTTGCGAAATGAAAATTGACAAGAACCAGAATCATAAAGGCAGGAGCAATCTTTAGTTCCTTCCTTTCTCCTTGCTCTGCTCAGCTTCTTTCTTGCTGGGCCCCTTCCCTTTCCCTTGCTCGTGCCTTCCTCTGGATGCTCGGGGCTTTCTTACCCCACTCTAGGTCTACGGCCAAACCCTATGTAACCCTAGACGGCCTCTGCTCGACCTTGACGAGAAGCGCGGCCTTGCTGTCAAAGCCCATTGAGTGTTGCCAGTAGCGAGGGATAAAGGAACTATCATCTGTGGGAGCAAGTGAAAAGGACCCAAGTATCACGGCAAGCGAATAGCTCAGTACTGCCACCCTGTGTGTTAGTTCCACAAACTTAACCATGCCGGATCTGAACTTTCTTACCTATAAACGCAAACTCGTCGCCCACGCAGCCCCTCGGTCCGCAGCCAAACGGAACAAACTGATCTTCCATGTCCTCAGACGGCGCAGCCCACCGCTCCGGCATCCACACTCCCGACTGTCCAAACGCGTCTCGCGCATGATGCAACACCGCCGCCGACGCCGAGACCGCAGTATCCCCTGGCACGCGGTATCCCGCGATGCACGCTCCCTGGCGTGGCGTCTTTCGTGTCTGCAGCCCCGGCAGGGCCGGGTGGAGACGCAGCGTCTCCTTGAGCGCGGCGGAAAGCAGCGGGCACGAGTCAAGAGCCTCAAGGCTCGGTGGCGTGGCGGACGAGAAGCCGGCGCGACAGACTTCGTTGTAGAGACGTTGTTGCGTCGAGGGGTTGCTGGAGATGTGGAACATGGCGTATACGAGGGTTACGGCGACGGGTTCGTGGCCTGCGATGATGTGGGCGTATGTCTCTGAGGCAACTGCTTTCTTCAGGGCATCATTGACGTCCTGTAGCGCAGGAGGATTCCATTCCTTCTTCCCGGCACACCACGCTGTAAAGTCTCTTTCCCACGTTTCATTCATAGACTTGTCAGTGTTCTCGTCGCCTGCGTCTGCACATGTAGCCAGAAACACCGTCGGCACATCCTCTCTCCTCGTCGGCCTTTTCCGCGCATAATCTGTCCGCACATCCTCGCACACGCGCATATTCCAACCCTCAAACAGCGCCGCCAAGTCTCCCACCCGGGCCATCTTCAATCCACACTTACCAAACACCGACAGCTCCTCCTTTTCATACACCAGGTCGTGTGTGCCGTGGCGCGCGCCATAAATGTACGCTGTGAGAATGTCAATGGACAGCGCCAGCGAGAGACGGAGTGCGTCCATGGGCTGGGATGAGAGAGAAGCGCTGCGCAGGTAAGATATCAGACGGGCGCCGAGAATGGACTGTGCTTGGGCTGGGAACGGAGAAGTGCTGAGTAGGAAGCGTGTGGAGTAGATGCGCCGCATGCGCTCTCGATGAACCGCGTTCTTATACGGGTCAACATCTGCAAGAATATTCGATACTCTATCTCTTCGTCAGTAGTAGTCTTTCCCCCTCTCGCTCATCACATCACACACAACACAACACAACGCAACACAACTTACCCATAGCTCTCATACGCCTTATACCACTCCCCCTTCTCAAATCCCGCCTCATCCAAAACCTCCACCGCCTGCACCCCACCAACCCTAATCTCCTTTGGCCCCACGACCACCACTTCACCCAACCGCTGATGCACGTCCTCCCAAAAAAGCGCCTCTTCCACTCCCCAATCTCGCGAGCGCTTCTGTGCCCACGTCCTCGAAATCCGACACGACCAGTGCGGCGCCGGAATACGGCGCAGCGGCGATACAAAGAACGGGAAGAGCACAAGCTTGTAGAGTATCAGACCAAAAAGGATGCCAAAGGCGTAGAATATCAGGATGCCGGCTTTGGCGGCGGCCACTTCGTTTTGCGGTAGGGCCATGGCGAACTGTTGCTGCTGTTACTGCGGCTGTTTAATATGGCTGTTTAATATGGCTGTTTAATATTGGCGTTTGTAGTGCTCGTGCGGGTGGCCGATATGACGTCATAGGGATGTTTCCATCCCAAGTCGTTTGTGACACAGAGAAAAGAAGAGGTGAAAAATTGCAACCCAAGTTGGCGCTGAATCCAGTGGTAATACTTAAGAAAAGGCCCACTTTCTCACTTTACACACTACCCTGTCTAACTTACACCCAACATGTGGGGAACTTGCTTGCCTAGTCAACTTTTCCAACTTATACTCGTGCCGCGCGCCCCACTTTCCCCTTGGTCTGGTGCTCCTCAGCAAGTTCGTAAGCTCGGCAAGTTTCGTAACCCTTACATAACAATACTCTCTTCTACCATGCAACGCCGAAAAAAAAACCCGATGCCAGCTCTAAAGAGGCCATTTCTAATGCAATTACCTACTACTACAAGAACCATGATGGTGTCACTATTAGTAGCGTCGCGAGACTCTTCAATATCCCACCGACGACTCTTCATCACCATGTAAAGAAGCCAGATGACGATGACTCTACAGCCGGCAAGAAGCAACATGGCGGTCACAATAAAGCTCTAAACGAGGTGCGAGAGAAGGCTCTTTGTTCTTTTCTAGACTTCTTGAAGCAAAGAAACAACGCAAAGCAGCAGCCAGGACAGCAGATAGTAGTATCAATTAAATGCTCTAAAGCAGCTACATTCAAATATCTCGTTGAATTGTACATCATCATTGAATCCAGTATATTATGAAGAGAAATACGTTGATGCTGGCTTTGTATTTACAAATCAAGTAGCTAGATAATAATCTTAACAAAAATGTATAATAATAAACAAAACATGGACTGTTCATAAATGATTTCATCAGAGAAGTCATAAGAGATTGCCGACAGGCAAATCATCAACACCAAAGTGTTTCTGCAGCTCCAATTTTAGATCCCAATATTTGTGCCGTTGTGCCAAATGTGGTATCCATAGTCCGTCCGTCCCTCTATAGTTCGTTTCCTTTTTTTAACTCGTTTGTTTCCTTTTCCTTTTTCCTTTTTCCTCACCACCACTTATGCTCCAACCCAAAACCACCTAGGCCTAGTTAATTAGAATTGACGGATCCTCCAAAATATTTGCATACTGCTCCAACGAGTCCGCCATCACGTTCACAACGTTGAAAATGTGCGGTCCACGGAAAATGCTCGTCCAAATGCGAAGCACAATCCGAGCCAGCCGCCGAATCGTAATCAAGTCCATCGGATGGATCGGCAGAGCCAGCTTTTTCAACACATCATCGTTGTTGGAAAGGGACTCGAGCGGTCCGAATTGCTCGCTTTCAATAAAAGCCTGGCGCAGCATTTCCATAAGAACAACTTCGCCTGGCGTCAGAGGCGTTTCTGTGTCAATTATGCTGACAGTGATGAGCCAGCGAGAAAGAAGAGTGGCAGACTCAAAGTTACAGACTGTTGTTCGTGTTAGTACGTAAGTTATTAAATACAAAGGGGCGACTTACGTAGATGCTGGATGCTCCAACTGGTAGCTGAATGCTGAGACACAAACGAAATTCCAACCTTGGCAAGCATAGCCAGAACCTGGATAGACTGGAACACGGCGCGGTTCATCCGCTCGTTTCTCGGCGTCGGCTGAAAACTGCGAGTTTGTGCCTGGAAGTTGGAAAGCGCCCGTGCAATTATCTGTGGATCACGCGACGCAAGGGCTTTACCCGTGTGCGAGTCCGTGTAGAGCTTGATGCTAGCCAGCCGGACCAGCTCCGTGGCATTGTGGGCGATTTGAGTCGCCGGGTTATTCGGATCATGAAGCCGCAGCGTTCCGTTGCTGGCAGCTCTTTCGTGCTGCCGAGCAAAGAATGACGACTCCCAGCACCGAATGGCGCCCGTAATTTCGTCCACATCCTCTACTCTCAGGTTTCGAGACGCGTCGAGCTGCGATGCTCCGCGTATAGCCGACTGTTTCAAAAGCCAAATCTGCTGCATCAAAGCATGTGCAAGAATGTACAGACCCAACGTCGTGGCCTCAACGGGCTCGTCCTGTCGTCCCTTCTTACTCATAATGTGTGCAAAAGCACCCTGCAGAGTAACCTTGACTTTAGCCTCGGTCTGGCAGGCGTGGCGCCATTGCCATTCATTTTCTGCACGCCATAGCTTTCCAGACTGGGGCAGAGAGAGGAAAAGCTCTGAAAACAAGATGCTGGGCGGATCATCGTAGGCAATGCTGGACAGGTTGAAATAGCAAAAGGCAAAGGTCTTGGTGCGAATAGCCGTCTCGCTCTTGATCCATGTCTCCCAGCTGATATCAGCGGGAGAAGGTGGATCGGGGCCGAGGCCCTCATCACGAAGAAGCACAGCAAGAGTGCTTTGTAAAAACATGGATTCGTTGAGAACGGTCTTGGCACTCCACAGGCCAACCGCGTAGAGAAGGAGAATGGCTTGGATGGTTTCCAAGCGTGCCTCTGGTGTGTTTGAAGCACTGAAATTTGGTGTTATTAAAAACCCCCAATGACCGCTAGAGGGACAAGAAGAAAAAAAGAAAAAAAAAACAACTTACAAGCGAACGTTGTGGGAATCAATGGCATTTAATCGCTCTCCCGATCCAAAGGTATGCCGGGTGCTCACGCGGGGTGAGGGCATGGTCGAGTTTGCGCCATAATTGGCCGGCGTCGGCAACAGGGCACGTACCTCGGAGCTACGACGGCGATTGACCTGCTCCATGGCAACAGCTTTGGCCGCGTACCATAGAGAGTAGCTGCGATGAGGCTCAACACGGTACTGGGCACCAAGAGAAGCAACAGTCAGAAGCAGTTCGGGGGCCATTTGGGTTACATGAAGCGTTGGGAGGTGGAGGATGGGCATGTTGTCGTTCATACCCTTGACATAGCCCTGTACATATCTCATCAGCGTGTGGCGGGAAGGAAACACAAAGTCCGAGGGCAGGACAGGGTTAAAGTCCTGCAGTCTGTTCTTGACAATCTCGTAATCTTGGGTAGAGATGTGTCTCATCAGCGGAACTTGCTGCTGGTCTTCAAGAAGGCTAAGCATCGGAACGTTAAAGGACCGGGGGTCGTGACCATGGCTGCCGCCATGCCCATCAGGCTGAGGAGACGGCATCCGAGATGGAAACGCCGAGTTCATCTTGGAAGCCATGCCCCGCATCCAGCTAACCGGGTTGTCGCTAGAATCAAACTCGGGAATCAAAAAGCTCGAGCCGGTCTGGAAGTCATCCATAATGTTGAAATCGAAAGTTGTAGTCATGGGGTTCAGTCCAGTCGTCATGACAGACGGAAAGCCGTTGGTGGAAATGCCGTTAACAGGCGGGGGAGATCTAGCATCATAGCGACGGTGGAGGTCCGGTACCAAGCTTTCCAGCGTGGGCAGCAGCGCCGGGTGATCAGTCACGGGGATGATTGGGGCAGAGGATGCAGCCATATCAGAGAGTATCTGAAGGCTGTTGTCTCCAGTAATCACATTGTTAGTGGTCAAGCTAGGAATGGCCATCTGAGAAGACATGGTATAGGCCGGGAGCGCGGGAATCTGCTGTGCCATAGAAAAGGCCGAAGGGGGAGGCATCTGATTTGCCGGCTGAACGAATCCAGAAAAGTCGGCAGGTGGGAGTCTGTTTTCCATGGTCTCGAGAGTGGGCGCGTTGAACGGGGACTCAACGGACGGGAGCGGGTGCTGTCCATGAAAATGTGGTGGGAATCCAGGCTGCTGGATAGCAGCGTCGGAAAGGCCGTCATGTTCATTCTGAGAGTCGACTGACTGCGGGGGAGAAGCAGTGTGGGCCTTGGCCGATGACCGAGAGTTTTTGCGAGATTTGCTGAGCTGATCGGCCGGGACGTCGGAGTGAACCAGTTTCTCGTGTCTAGTCAACAAGTCTCTGATATCCATGTAAGCATGTTTCTTTGGTAGCGTGGTGTAGTGTGGTTGTATTGAGAGAGATTGTGTATGATGAAATAGAGCTTGACTTATATGATGTAATGCATAGAAGTGTAATGCACAGAAGTCAAGTGTGGGAATGTAACACAGTACAGGAGAGACATGATAGGAGGGGTAACCGAGAACTTTGGAGACTTAGCAGACTGCTGCTAGCAACAGGTAAGCTAATCAGGGTAGGGTGCTTTGTATTAGGCGGAAGGGAAGTCGGGTAATTTGGAGAGCTTCTCCAATTATTGCTTCCATGCGCTGAAAATCGAGACTACTCGAGTGCGCGAAGCTGAGCCTCTAAACCTGGGGAAAGCTCCTAATTTCTCTTTTTTTTTTTTTTTTCCTTTCAGTAGACATAAATTTGAGTAGGATCAACTTACCGACGGCCAAACTTTTTATTGCAGCCTTTGACAGCACAAGCAAACGGCTTTTCCTTGGTGTGAACGCGCCGATGGCGCTCAAGATGCTCAACGCGACTTTTTTTTTTCTCTCAAGTCAGATATATTTTCGACATTTATGGAGTGCGGATAACTCACCGGAACAATTTGGGGCACATTTCGCACGGTAGCGCCTTGGGCTTCAAAGGCTTTCCTTTGCTATCGAAGCCATCGGGAGCCTCGGTCGAGGGCTCAGAAACCGAAACTCTCTTCTTGCGAGGCGAATCGTCCGACATGGTGATGTTTTTTTTGGTGGCTTTTTTTTGGAAATTAAACAAAGTTGGTGGAAGCTATGTTGGAGATTAATGGATATTTGGTGATGTTCGGTATTGGAGATGATATGGACCGGCGATTGTCGATTTTAGTGTATTATGGAATCGGTGTTTGTGACACTATGGAGTAATCGGGGGGCCGCTACTGCGATTGTAGGACGCAAAAGATCAAGAGTCGAGATGGTAAATATTGGACGTAGATGCTAGATTAAGTCATGTTCAGCTATGAATCAAGTATCCAAAGACGCGAACACAGCAATTATTGAAAGTCAAGATAATAGTAAATTTCAACAAAGACGAGAAAAATACAAAGAAATAAAAGAGATGAGATAGATTTGGAGGTCGACGGGATATTTAAAAACAAAGTAAAAGAAAAAGAAAAGCTTTGGGGAACTCCAGAATTAATAGGAAGAAAAGAGAAAAACTTTCAGCCTCAGTGGGAGAAAAAGAAAAATAGCAATAAAGAGATCAATGTAAAGAAGTCGAGAAAGGCGGATAAGTTGAGAACCCGAGCCTTTGATGTGGGGAAGTAGAATGGGAAAGTGGGAATGAAGGCCGGAAGGAAAGACAAGCACCCACACGAGTGGGAGGGATTTCCTAGGAAAATCTGGGGAAGGCGCGACAGAGACAAGAACAAAAAAAAGCCAAAAGGGCGGGTTTTACTGGTCGAGTTTGACCGAATTGACGCAGAAGGAAAGTGGAAGAGCAGCTGACAGGGGGTGTGTGGGCCGAGCTTGAGCAGGTGCCGGTTAAAAGTGAAGGTACTTTCTATGATGCTTTTACACCGTATGTACCAATACGATACCGCTACTATAGTAACTATACTCGTAATTGTTGTACTTTGAACTAATAGTAGAATGGAGGATTTGGCCCGGCCTCTCTTAGTAGCCCGGTGTATTTTGACTCTGAAACCGGTTTGCAAAAGCTAGCTACTACGCAGCACGGAGTAGTATGTGTACTGAAGTCTATCCCCAAAGTAGCTGGCCTTTGTTCGATTTCCATGGTTTTCGTTTTCTTTTTTTTTTCTTTTCTTTTCTTCCACCACTCTAAAGTTTTTCTACACCGATGCAACAGTAGACGGCAGGTCTTGCGCGTAGCAGCACGCAATTTACGGAGACTTGGCCAGCTGTGTGATTGTAATTCTGTCCACTTTTAGTTGTCCGACAAAGAAAGCAGCTTTTCGGCCGGGAAATCTGGCAGGCGATGCAACCAACCATGGCCATACCAGCCTTTAGTTGTTGAGAATGCGTGTGTAATTGTATTTCAGAAAAATGACACATAAGGAAAGGAATATCCATAGAAGCATCCGCAATTTATTTTCTTTGTTTTTTTTGTTTTTCTTTTTGTTTTTTTGTTTTTTTTTTTTTTTTTTTTTTTTTTTTTTTTTTTTTTTTTTTTTTGTTTTTTTTTTGGTGAAAAGGACATGCATGAAAATGACAAAATGAGACCCGGGCTTAAGAAAAAGTGCGGGGAAGTGCGAATTACGGCAGAGACAAAGAAGAGACCGGGAAACTCAGCATGACCTTGCTTCTCAAGTTGGGCTCAACTAAATAGCCAATCCAGGTGATACAAAAAAGGAGAGGGAGAAATAAGTCCACGTGACGTTTTGTTAGACAGGCCTTGACTCTACGGCGAAGATACAAAATTCTTTTTTAGCTTTGTCGTTTCAGACAGCAGGCAGCCAGAAAAATCAGAAGAGACCCAGTCGAGGTTTAGTGCAAGAAAATTGCAGACTTGTCTGGCTGGGCGTAGAGACAAAAAGAAAAGAAGAAAGAAGAAGAAAGAAGAAGGAAAAGAAAAGAAAAAAAAAGACAAACTACAGGTCATGAGCCTCCCTTGATCCAGCTAGCTCAAGGCCAAGCTTGCAGCTTTTTAGCGCAAAGACAGGGCAAGGCAAGGAAGAAAAGAAAAAAAAAAAGCAGTCATGCGACCAAGTGTCTTCTACATCGTACTATTTATCGAGTAGTAGTACCAGTACTTTGAGTCCAGACCCTTCTTTGTATCTTTGGACTGTCATTTTTATCGTTTTTTTTAAATGTTTGCTTTCCTACACTGTAGAACAAAAAGATACGTGCCGTCATTGATTCTCCCTTGAAATTTTTCAGTATTGTTCTTTTTTGCTTCTCCTCCTCTTCGTTTCTCGCTGTCGTTTTCTTTTACCCCGGATTTTTTCTTGGAACCCCCTTCCCTTGTTTCGGTAAAACCCTCCGTGCCCCTCCGAAATTTGCAGCATCCCTGCAAACGCTTGCAACCTTGTTTGCTTGCACGCACATAAGCGTGTTCTCTGCCCCATGGGGAGATGGAAGACTAAGAAACGAAGCGGAGCAACCTGGAATCCTACTGTAATATACTGCACTAACAACAAAAACCCTCACTTAACAGCAGCGTACGTACGATTTCAGCTCAACTTGTTAGTGCTACTTGGAAGGATGACAAACAAACAAGAAAAAAGAAGAGAAATGAAAAAGAAAAAAAGAAAAGAAGAAAAAGAAATCCACCGTTGCTGAGAGCTCAAACAGAGTAAGATTTCACGCGGCAAAGAAGGGACCGACTCCCCCAACACACAACCAATCAGGAGACTCTTGACTTGTTTTCTCCAGTTTAGCAACATCTTACTTATTACATTCCCCGCTTCTTCTTCTTCTATTTTTTTTTCAGTCAGTCAGATATCACATCTCTTAGTTCGTTTCCCTTGAGTACTGTTGTGTCTTGAGTTTATCAATCTGAGTGACCAACCAAAAAAAATAAGAATCCGGGGGGGCGTTGAACCCGCGGGCCGGCTAAACTCTGTCACAGTGTCTTGTCTCAGTGTACTGTACAAATACTAGCGCTATTGCGAGAACTTCTGCGTTTATCCCGTGCATACCACATGGCGCTTTTTTTTCCTTTCCTTCCTCTTGCTCGCCGAGGTTGTTGTCGCACTCGGAGCTGACCTCCGATGCTGCGCCTTGGCTTTTCCCCAGGAGTCTAGAGGCCCCGGCCTCTCTCGTGGCCAGGTTTGTTGCTCGTCCTTCTCTTTCCATTCAAAATTGTCAAAGTTGAAATTCATAGCGAGTTGGGCATAAGGTTGACAATGAGATGAAGCAAATTCAAGTCAGCCACTTGGAGCCTCACTTTTCTCGGGCCCTTGAACAAGCTTCATTATTGCTCGTTAAGCCTCATGTCTTAATCACGCTATTGGCGACTTGCACGTACTGTACGATGAGTAAAGATGCACATCATAGCGTGCTAAGGCGGCGCAAGAAGTTGGAGCTGAAGTCGGAGAGCCGTGAGACTGGCATCGTACGCATAAGTCAAGGTCGACATCTCCAACAACTTAAGCCTCATGAAGGCTGAGCTGTCAAGTTGTCTGGATACCAGCTTCTGCTTGGCTTGCGTTAGCCCAAGATCCCTAGCCTTTTATGTTGCAAAGGTTAGGTGAGGTCATTGGAGAACCCGTCGAAGCCTAGTCTTAGGGTTAGGGTACACATTTGATTCCAGATGAAAATGCACATTATAGTAGTACTCCGTACTTACTTACGTAGTACATTGGCAAGATTGCCCTGCCATCTAATTGCCTACTACTAATAGTGTATTGACACATAGCAATAGCAGGCTTAATAAGGCTCGAAATCAGCTGCACTGGCCATACCTTGGTTGTACACGCTGCTAGAGCTACTACTACTATTAGTACGTTAATAGTGATCGAAGCATCGGCTAAGCAAGCTAGAGGCAAGGTCATTACGTGAGTACGCCGTATGTGAACAAGTAAACTTTTACTACATTTGTATCAGTAGAAAACCTCTGCCTGCAACAATAGCTTTCCAGTATTTTCTGCGTCGGCCTAAGTGTCCAGGCTTTTCTTTTTCTTTTTTTTTTTTCTTTTTTTTTTTTTTTTTTTGCTTTTCATAGCTTATTATAAAACCTGTTATCGAGACCTTGTCCTTGCATTTATGCTTCGATTGAGACCTATCCAGAATAATTAAGCCACGTTTGCGAGGCCTCTATAGCTAGTACTGGTAGTAGCGAGTTAGGTAGCTACTATTAGGCTTTAACCTTCCTTCTATCGGCCATTCAATAGCGTACTTCACCCACTGACTCGGCTCGGCTCTGTGACCGGATGTGAGTTGTTTAGCCCACTCTCTAGGCTTGTATCACAGAAAACCCCACGTCATGAAGGCTTTTGGCGGTTCGGCCGGGGAAATGATATTTCAATTTGCGCTCCTAATGTAAGATACATGAGCTATTTCTTGATTAACCCACGTTCAACCACTTATACAACCTTGACAGCGCATATACTAGAAGGCATCGAGCCCAATTGGAAGGAAAAAGAATAGCCGGGCTTCTGCGCTCGCGCTAGCACTACTCATCGGTGTGTGGGCAAAGTGAGAAGTGTCTTGCGGCAAGGTAGACAAGTCTCGAAGCCGACGATGTGATGGAAAGGTCCTCATGACTATTTGGGCTGCAAACTGGTAATGGCGGGATGACGTTGGGTTGTAGCTTGAAGTTATATATATCTATCTATAAGCATCACGAGTTTTATGGTTGAGTATATTGTACTCTCATTATCATCTTCACTCATCTGTGTCTCAAGCCGCAAACACACACACTCTTCTCTACAGCCATCTCTTTGCCAAGTCACATCCGACTTCACCAACGTCCCTTTCTCTTATTAGCTTTATCCATCTACTTTACCAAAAAGAAAATGCCTCACAGCAACACCAACTCCGCTTCGAGCGCCTTCAGCGCCAGCACCTCCAGTGCCAACGCCACTTCTTTCAGTTCTGCGGCCCGGAACTCGCCCGTTCCTTACCTGCATCAGACTGGTCGCTTCAAGGGCGATAACAAGGACCTGCTCCTTGGCATGGGTTATGATTCCTACGGCACAACTGATCTGTCTCGTGGCGGCCCGAACGCTCTCTCAATTTAGGGGGGGGAGGGAGGTAGTCCTTGGTCTTTGGCTGCAGTGACGAGATAATATGCGTGTGTAACACATGTAGCAAATGTGTCCTGCATATTTGGCCATCTGCTGTGCAGTTTCTTCTTCTGGCCTAGACCGTTCTATTTCGGTCCAAGATACATAGCAGGTACTTGCGGAGTATTTCTATTTCAACCAGTCTAATTTCGACATGTTGAAGGCACTGTTCTGTCTTTTCATTATTTTTATCTTTGCTTAGTCGCATTTCCTTTGTTATTGGCTGGATAGTGGAAAAAGAAAGCTTGTTGGTCGCTTGTTCGGTGGTTGGAGAAAGAAAAGTTTTGTTGGAATTTTGCTATGCTTTGTCATTTTTATTCATTATTGTCATGGAACCTGCAAGCTTTACCATTGCACATTGGTATATTATCTCTAATACTACATAAAAGTTTCACTTACATGGTTACTCACATGACGTCGTACACTATCGACGCTAAACATCCAACACATTGATCCCTAACAAGGCCTCCAATTTTCGATTAAACCGCCACAGCCTTGTCATATAGTACAGATGAGACTGGAAAATGTACATTTCAGATACCGGAACAAGTCAGATTATTCGTTCTGCTTTTGACAAGGGAAGATCATGGCGTCATTCCAAAGGGCTCGAATGTATATGTATCTGGAACTGGAACGTACGGAGTACACCGCCACTGCATTGAGGCCAAAAGAAGAAACGCTTATGCCGGAGCCTGGAAACATTTCAATAAACAAGGAATCAGAATGTACAGTTTGCTATCCACTGGGCTTAGGCCAAGGCGTCAGAAGCATCAGAAGCAGCCATCCACAAGGAATATCCGTCTCAGTTAGCATAGCCACGCGCTTAGAACTACAGTGCACTTAAGTAAAGTCCAAAGCGCCAAATGACCTTTGTGCCCACCCATCTAAGATTTCAGCAAGCGGAAAATGTAAAATATGACAAAAGAAAAAAAGAGAGACGAGGAAGACGGAGAAAAAAAGAAAAAGACAAGGGGGGGGGGGGCCCGAATTTTACAATGCTCGAGCGTTTTGTTAGGTGCTAGAATTAGACGTGGACAAGCAATTCGAGAGATGCATTCTAGAACGACTGAGAAGCCCGTATTCGGCCCTGCCATATATGAATTCCTTTCATCTATCTACTGCTGAGCTTTTACAACGGGCAGGCAGACTTCATGCAGAGCAAGAACGAAGTAGTGAAGTGGTGGTAAGTGATATCCTTAAAATAGCCATCTAGTGATCTGTGCTCTGTTGATTACAAGGCATAATGGAGCATGCGTTAAGGTGCACTAAAACAAACTATACCGAAACAAACGTTGGAAGCGTGAACCAAATTGGACCAAACCAACCTCGGCCACGAAACGATCCATCAGATCCAACAAGGGTCTACGGTTTACCTTTTGCTTGTAGTCTGTACCAATTGAAAGTCTTGGCAGAGAAAGTTTATTGCTCTTGTAAGCTGGTAGGATATCACCTGCCTCAACTAGCACGCAGTAGTGCTCACAGCCAAGCTTTCCAGGGTTCTTGTGATTATACTCGGTACTTAATCACAGGTAAAGCCTAGGCTTTGCCTTGAGAACGGACGATATCAGAAGTGAAGTTTGTAGTAGACAAGGGGTAAGAAGACTGAGCCACAGCTGTGTGATAGTGTTGATAATAATGAATGCAAGTAGGACGACGTTTCATGAAATATCGATTGTAGCAATGGTGTTACTGCAAAGAGGCGTTTTAACATGTACAATTTTGGGGGGGAAGCAATATGATTCTTTTCCTCACCAAATCTAGATTTCAACATGAGTCTTCTCGATTTTAGACACCCGCTCCTACGAAGCATCTTTGTAATAATACACAGCCACATCGTTGTTTCTAGTGAAATCCTGAGACCACTCCAGAAGGTTAGACCGCTGAATAAGAGCTTGGACAAGAGGAGATAAGCCAGCCTAAAGGCAGTGTTTCTTTTTTTCTACTTTGTAGATTGCAAAGTGCTGCTGTAGGATGAAAACAGGAAGTACTTACTTACTTGAGTAGACAAAAACTTCCGGACGGTCCGTTTGTTGGCTTGGGCGTAAAAAAAAAAAAATTAAAAAAAACTAAATGATCAGCCCAGGGTTTCTCTGCCTTTGCAAGAGACACAAGACCAAAAGAAACAAAAAAAAAAAAAAGGCACAGGCGGCGTATTAGTGGATACTGTAGGACATTAGTTGGGGCGGAGTTGAAGCTGGCTTTGGTGAATCGCCGTGATGCCCTTAAAAAAAGCGACCTAAGAAATCACTGTGATGCCCTGCAAAAGGCGAACTAAGAAATCACTGACGACACCCTGGAAGCAGCGCTAAACAAGCCACTATACACTGCCGTTTACAGGGATTGAAAGACTGGAGGCCCTGAAAGCAGCGCTAAACAAGCCACTATACACTGCCGTTTACAAGGATTGAAAGGCTGGAGGCCCTGAAAGCAGCGCTAAACAAGACAATATACACTGCCATTTACAAGGATTGAAAGGCTGGAGGCCCTGGAGGCCTAGGTCCACAGGTGTTGAAAATAAACACAGGAGCAACTGCCTATTTACTGGCATTTTCTAAGCCATAGACCGCCGCAGGGCTGAGCTGCCTTTTTTTTTAGCTACATTTTTTTTTTCTCTTCTTCCCAGCTCCCCTGGTTTAAACGATTGCGGCTTATACTTGAACAAGGGCTACAACAAACAACATTAAAAAATTGGTCGGTTTGTGGAAGGAGGTTACAAAGTTTGATTGCACGGAATTTACTGCGTTGATATTGTCTTTAAACAATTCATCACTGACATTCCGCCTTCTCAGGCAGCGGCTGAAATTGAGAGCCCTGCGGGCACTGCTTGCTAACAAAATGTACGCCATCAGAAGGTCACAAGTAGCCACTACCAAGTGCTTTAGTAAGATACAGAGTAGAAAGTGCCACATTGCCATCAGCTGCAGAAACGCAAAAATCACCATGGTATTCCTATTCTACCTTTTTTTTTTTTTTTTTTTAAATATATAAAAATATTTTTTTTACCTTTTTCCCAAGTCCCTTGTCCTTTGCGGTTATTTCAAGCGAGTTTTGCTGATAGTGTACGAAGTACATACACGCGTACTGTACTTTTTTTTTTTTTTTTTTTTTTTTTTTTTTGGAGACACGGGGAATCGGCGTACTGTACTGATTATGTACTTACTTCGTACTTACTCAAGTACAAAGTTGCACAGCCCCCAACTCAAAGCGGCAAGGGTGTTTGCTGGCGGTTGGCTGGCATGCTAGCCAATTTCATTCTTCATTGCATTTTCTCGATAATGCAAAAAGTGTTTTGTTTGCTGGCATGAGACAAGAGTATAATAAGTGAGGTCGTTCCGCTACTTCAGTTATCGCTTTAAGTCTCATCTCCATCGCCATCATCATTAACCCCAATAGACCTCAGATCTTTACTACTACGCAGTTACTACGCAGCTACACAGCTACTTCAGCTTCCGCCAATAATAACCCTGCTTTTGCGCCGTCCCCCCACCGTAACCCTAGACTCCTTTCCTCAACCCTGTCTTCTTTTTTTTATCAGTCTTCTTGTTTTCTTCTTTTTCCCACCATGAACTCTTCAACCCGCATCTCCAAGACCCCCGCCGCCTCGACTTTGGGCTCTCCGCTTTCATCCCGCCGCTCTCCTAAACTCACTCTGGATCTCTCGTGCATTCCCACCATGTCGCAACACGCCCCCATCACCAACACGCTGCTCATCACCGGCCTCGACAACCTCGACACCTTCAGCCCCGCCAACCTCGCCGCCCTGCGCGCCCGCATCGAGCAGACGGCCCGCATCAACACGTGGTCGCCGCTGCGCTCCTTCCGCCGCATCATGGTGTCCTTTGAATCGATTGACGATGCCCGCGTTGTGCGCCAGCGCTGGGACGGCGAACCGATTCTTGGCCAGCCCGCCCGCGTCTTCTACGGCATGCACACGCCGCTTGCCAACGCTGCCGGCTCGACGGCCACGCACCGCCTGGCTCTGCCCGATGCCGGCAAGCTCTTTTTCATTTCACCGCCGCCGTCGCCGCCCGTCGGCTGGGAGATGCGCATGGAGGACGCGCCCAACAAGCAGGTGCACGCCGACGACCTGGCCGAGGCCCTGGCCAAGCTGAACCAGTCGATGCCTGGACCCAACGATGCGCTGCTGGATTCGCCCGTCACGCCGGTTGATGCTACGATGCAGAACAATGCGCTTAGTGAGGGTCGCGCGCAGGGCCAGAGCAAGGGTCATGTGCGCTCGGGCAGCGCGACGCTGATTTGGCTGCCGGAGCAGCATGGCCACTCGCCTGATAAGATGATTCCGGCCATTGCCGTCGAGGACATGTGCGATGGCGACAACATGTCTCTTGGCCAGCCCAAGATTGCTGTGACACACACGATGCGCCCCCCGGTTGAGCTGATGGAGGACTAAGCTCTTTGACTCTTGTTTTGTTTGTCTGCTGTACATTTTTGTATTATTTCCTCTGGCGTTTTGTTCTTTCTTTCTTTTCTTTTCCTGGTTCCAGTAGCGCCGCCTGTTTTTCCTCGTCGGCGCTTTGCTTTGCTATCAGAGCGAACCAAAAATGGCATGTTTGCTTTAGCGCCTTCATTTCTCAATGAGGCCTGCTTGTCTTTCTTTCGCTGGCGTTTTGGGCTTACTCATAGAATGTTATTACCTGATTTTCTGAATGCAATTCAATATAAAAATTCGAAAATAATCCAGTTTCAATCTGAGTGAATGTTGATGGGTATAGAAGTGGCTGACGTCACAATGATTTGAATGTGGACTGAAGGGGTAGTTTCGTCTGTTGTAATTTTATCTACAAGCCATTTTATCGCTTGTAGACACAACAATGTAAGTAAGTACTTACTGTTACACTATGAAACTGCCCCTTCAGTTCACATCAGCCCCGACCTTTTAGACTCGGCTCCGCAGCTTCCTTTGCTGGAATTACGCGCCTGCCCCGGGAGGCTGTGGGTCCCATTTATCGCTTTTTGGGTTTATCGGCCACCCCACAATTCAACTTCAACTCTCGAGCCCCACTTTATTTCCAAGTCCAATTTTTTTTTTTTCCATCGAGGCTCAGCGTTTCGTTTAACATGTGACTTTTTGTTCCTGAAGTCTTTTTATTCCTGAAGTCAAAACCCAACGTCATATGTGATTTTACACAACCCAATTTCAGCCTTTTTCGCCTGTTCTTTTTTTTTTTTCTTCTTGCCACGTCTAAGCCAATAAATAATCTGGCCTTGTGCGTCTCGCTGCGCCCTCTGATAATCCGCCCCAAATGGCAGCTAATCTGCGCTTCTCGCGCCTCGCCCGCGGCTTCGCCCGTCTGCACATAATTGGCGGGCCCGCTTCATCTGCAGCCTCATCGCCAGTATCGCTGGCGCGTCAGCCGCTTGTGCGCTCATTCCACTCGTCGCATATCCTCAAAATTGAGAATTCAGTGCCCGCTGAGTCTGTTTCTACGCCCTCTGAGCCTGTTTCTACGCCAGCTGAGTCTGTTTCTACACCCTCTGAGCCTGTTTCTACACCCTATGAGCCTGTCGCTGTCGAAACCCCCGAATATGTGGGTTCACAGAGTGCTGGCACCGCTCAGGCTGCCAATCAGACTGTAGACACCTCTGACGTGGCCGGGGCATATGACGCACTTACGTCTTCATCACTCGCCACCGCGTCACCAGCGCCACCCGCTCGCTCAAACGCCTCTGAGCCGCAATCTGTGCAAAAAGAAGAAGAAGAAGACGACGACGACAACAACACGCTCTTCGCCATCCCGCGCGACCGCTACAAGGGCTCGCTGCCCAAACGCTTCCAATTCGCTGCGCCGGAAATTGCCAAGCTGGAGACAATCTCGCTGCCGCACGAAGACGGCGAATTCGCCAAGATCTCGCGCTCAGATTTCCGCGTCCCGCAGGGCGACGAGTCGGACATTGTGGCCGACGTGCTCAGCACGCCCACTCTCAAGACTAGTTTCCTCAAGTACGAAGCCCCGCTGCCGTCATCGCTAGAGCCGCATGAGCGTCGCGGCAGATTCGTCAAGGCCAAGTTTGGTCAGGACAAGTTCCGCAAGGCCAAGGCGGCCGAAGCCAAGACGGAGAGTCCCGAAGAGGAGGATCAAGACGCACAAGTCTCGACCTCGTCGCCGTACTACACGCCCCGCGATCGCCGCCCCACATGGCTCGTCCAGAAGGAAGCCCTGCGCGCCAAATTCCCCGAAGGCTGGCGGCCGCAGAAGCGCCTGTCGCCCGACGCCATGGTGGGCATCCGGGCGCTGCACATGCAATTCCCCGAGGAATACACGACGAGCACGCTCTCGGAAAAGTTTGCCGTGTCGCCCGAAGCCATCCGGCGCATCCTGCGTAGCAAGTGGGCGCCGTCGGCCGAAGAAGAGGCGTCGCGCCAGTCGCGTTGGTTCAAGCGCGGCATGGCCGTGTGGGAGCGGTACGCTGAGCTCGGCCTGAAGCCACCACAGAAGTGGCGTGCCGAGGGCGTCGGTAAGGATGTGTGGGAGCGGCGCAAGGCGGTGGAAGCGCGCAAGGAGGAGTTGTTGGAGGAGGTGGTGCCGGCGTTTAAGCGGGCGGTTCAGACGCGGCCGCGGACAAAGTTCATGTAACATGGGATGATGAGATAGGTGGTGAAAATACCCAGGCGCACCTTGTCTGCCTTGTACGAGTATCAGTAGATTTGTTTTGTTACAATAGACATCATTTTGCATCACAAAAGTACATCCTGTGCCAGCCTAAAGGCATTGCATAACATGTGTGTTGGATCAGCCACACAACTCATGCCATGTGATTTGGTTATCACTAGAGTACAATCAAGCAAGCAACACATATTGTCAAGCAAGCAATACACATTGTCAAGCAAGCAACACACATTTTCAAGCAAGCAATACACCATCTTGTCAATTTTATATACACCTGATCAAACAAGACGACAGGGATAGAAAAAGTCAAAACAAACGCCCAAACGAATAAGCAGTAATGAATACATAGAATGAGAATGGTAGGAAAAACAACAAGAGAAAACTAAATGGATCCAAAGCAAAAAAATACGCAAGTAGAAAGATAGAAAAGAAAACGCCAAATGCCTCAAACTTCAAGTCCAGTTCATTTTTGTGTTTGATAGCTCCAATACCCACAACAAGCAGAGAACGATAAAGAAAAAAAAAGAAAAAAACAACCATGAATGAAATAAAATCAAAAAAAGGGGGGGGGAAAAGAACAAGAGAGAATAAAAGAATAAGTGACAAAGGGAAAATTCGGTGCACCTTGGCACAACGTGGCATACGTTGGACCAGAAAAAAAATGAAAACAGAAAAAAAACAAGATAACACAATGTGTATCTCAAACCAGGGCCAAGAGACCAAAAAAGAACAAAAGGAAACCCAGAAAATGTATGCCAATAAAAGGCTGCCTCAAAATGATGGCCGCAGAAAGAACAATAGTAGAACGCCGTCAAGTAACCCTCGTAACCAGAGAAAGGAAAAGAAAATAAAAACGCAAAAAAAAAAAAAAAAAGAGAACCCAGAGATAATGTAAGAAGAAAAGAAACGGGAAAGGGTATCGTGTAAGGAAAGAAAGAAACAAAAATAATAACAGTGGCGAAGAAAAAAAAATATGTTGCCGTTAGGTCAAGGTAGATGACGAATCGCCACTGGCCGTCCGCGGCCGCTCCGAAGACCGGGAGCCCTGGAATCCGCCCCGACCACGCGACCGATCACGGTCTCTGCCGCGCTCCTCCAACTGCGGAAACGACAGCCGAAGCTTCTCATCCAGCAGCGACACCAGCCGCTCCGAGTACTCGTCCAACAGCCCGCTCAGCATCGACTCATCCATCGCCTTGCTTCTAATCGCGCGGTTGCTCAGCGCCGATACCGTGAGCCGTAGTTCCTGGTCGAGTTCCTCGAGCGTGACCTGGCTGATGGGTTCGGTGGAGACGAGTTTCTTGCGGTACGCGCGCAACGTACGGCACGCCTGTTCTGTGGCCGTGTTGAGGTTGCTTGAGCTTTTGAGGTTGGAGTTGCTTTTCTTACGACTACTCGTGGTAAGAGAGGGGAGCGACGGCCGGTGGTGCACGCGCCGGCGCGGACTAGGCGGGCTGGCTTCGCGACCAGGCGAGACGCTCTTCTTTGACGGGCTATCAGAAATACCTTCAGACGAGCTGCTCTGAGACTGCGGCGTCTTGGGCATGCTGTTGCCAGCAGTGAGATACTGCCGAGAGGTATGTCTGTTGAGCGATCTAGGCGGGGAACGACGGCCCGAAGAGGAAATAGTAGGCTTCTGATACTCAGCCAGCTCAGCCTTGGACAAAACTCGACGCAACGGCGTGCGGTGGGCCGATCCAGAGTCCTTGACCGGGGAAGAGTCGCGACTAGTCGAAGAGTTGGACGCATCTTGAGTAATGACGGACCACAGCATCAGAGTGCCATCCGACGCCACCGTAGCAGCTTTGAGTTCGCAGTCGTCAGTCTCAATGAGAGCGAGGCCATTGATGGCCTCTGTGTGACCCCACTCACGACCAAGGAATGTACCAGTCTGCGCATCGTACACACGGACAGACTTGTCCGTGTTGGAAACACCCAAAAGGCGGTCTTGATCACGGCCAGACGACTGGTCAAGCAACAGCCGCTCCAAGACTGCCGACTCAACACCGGTCTCGTCCATGCACTTGAACGAGTGCAGCTGACGGCTAGTCGACAGGTCGTACTGGCAGACGGAACGGTCAAGCAGAGAGACAAACACCTGCTGGCTCTTGGGGTCACTCGACATGACCATCGAAGTCGGCGATGCCTTCAGGGCCACCACGCGCGACGGAACAGCCGCCAGATCTTCCGCATCGTTTGAACGCGAAACAACATCGTGAACCTGAAGAATGCGGTCGAGAGAGCACGTGAGAATCCGGTCTTCGGAAGGGATCAGAATCTGGACCACTTTCGCAGCAAACTCCAATGTCTGGAAATGCCGGATAACGCCACTGCTAGTCCGGTGGAACAGCTGCGCAGTGCGGTCGCGGCCACAAGTCGCAATGATGAGCTTCTTGGAGTTCTCCACTTCGAAAATGGTGATATCCTGGACCTCAGAAGAGTGCGCCTTGGTGTCGAGGAGGCACTTTCTAGTGTGGAGATCAACCACCTTGAGCACACCAACCTTGTCGCCCACTACAATCAAATCACCCGATTTGGTGGCCCTCATGACAGTGAGATGGTTAACGGGATCGGCTTCGGAAATCGGGGTAGTGTTCGCAATAGGCACGTCAAAGGTCGACTTTATATCACCGTCAACGTCCCACTGAATCATTTTTCCAGATCCAGACCAGGTTATGAAGTCAGAGTCGTGAAGGTTGGGTCGTTGCAGCGCCTGAACGCCGAAAATGGCTTCGTCGTGACCTGGAATCAGAATGCGAGAGGGATCGTCCTGCATCTGGCCGGGCATGTAGTCGCGGTTCCAGATCTCAATGGACCGGTTGAAGTCAACAGTAACAAAGTTGTTGCGAATAAAACCCATGGCGACAATTCCATTGGGAGCTTGGTTGCTTTCAAGCACAGAGTCCTCGCAAAAGTCGACAACCTTGGCCACATCGAGAGTGACAAACTGGCCCGCCTTTCCACTCACGTAAGCAGTGAGATCGCGAATAGTAATCGACGATATGCAAAAGTCCAGACGCAAAACCCGCTGCATCTTCATCTGCTTACCGTCATCCTCTAGCAGACACACATCACCCGCTTCCGAGCAAATAATGGTTCTGCTGTCGTCCACCACCGCCGCACAGGTAAAAGTAGAGTCGATCATGGAACCCAGTAGAACATTGCGGCCGGGCAGAGTCTTTTGTGGCTGAACAGGGGTCAGCGACGGCTCAGCATTGAATTTAGCCTTGACGGGCGGAGGCGCAACATTCTCCTCAACCTTCCAGGCCTTCACGTGGCGGACTCCGAGAGTAACCAAGTTGGAGCCCATCCACACCATATCCTTGATAGCGGACGTGCAGCGGTTTTGCTGAAAGAGCTTAGCAGCACCAGTCCGCGGGTCGATCTTCCACATGTACAGAAAACCGTCATTCACTGTGCCAAGCGAAGCGAGGAAGCGAGTGTCTTGCGACCACGCCACAGCCCTCACACCAAACGAGTGCTCGCTAATGGACACTAGAGGAAGATCAGATGAGGAATCCTGCAGGCCAAAAATCAAGACTCTGGGTGCGTATCCAGCCTCGCCAACGGCCAGATAACGGCCATCACGGCTAAGGGCCAGACAAGAAGCCGCCTTTATTCTCTCGCGGCTAGTCCACGTCTTGGACTCTCCATACTCGGAGCCAAATGAAGATTCTCTGAAAAGGCCCGAGGAAACTCTATTCCGGCTATCGTTGGCTTTGGGCGTAGACGTTGGAGTCGAGGGCGAATTGGAAGTCTGATTGGAAACCGAGTACAAGGGAACGGCAGTCGGGCGGGCTCGGTAGAAACGTTGGCTGTAATTGTAGGAAAAGTTACGCGGCGCGACGTCTTGGTCGATATCGACTACAATAGCCGCACCGCCGGCAATATAGGCAAAGTTGGACTGAACACAGTCAAAGCCGGTAGCTGATGTGCATGTTGTTCCGACTATCCGTTGCAGGGAAATGCGCGATTGAGAAATGGACGAATCAGTAGACGTGCGGCCCCGAAGCGGCGATTTCAAGGCTTTGGGGAGAAGCGGCGAGTTCGCGGGCGTGAGCTTAAGTCGGTTGGAGGGAGTAGACGCCATTGTACCGAATCTCCATGGGCGTTTGCAGCGGAGTAGGAAAAAAATATATATATATAAAAAAAGACAAAAAATAAATCCAAGTCAAGAGAACGGAATTTGACAACGGCCCAGACTAAAGACTTAAATGGGCAAAATCCACGAGTAAAAATAAGAATGGAAAAGTCTAACAAGCACTTCCTTGCGACAAAGATGTGGGCACTCAAGGAGAGAGAAAGAAAACAAAAAAAAAGGGTTAAGAGTGAAAGCCGTGCTATCCAAAGTGGAGGATAGAAGAAAAAAAAAAGCACAGTCAGACACACACAAAAAAAAAAAAAAAAAAAAAAAAAAGAAAAAAAAAGCACAAGCGAAAAAAGCTCCTAGTCGAGAAGAGAAAATCAAGCCGTGTCGAAGAATTGAGGCTAAGAAGCAAGGGAAGGCTTGAAGCCAGATTGAGAGAGAAAATTTGCAGAAAAGAAAAAGAAGAGAGGAATGAATGGGTGGAGAGGATCGAACGGAGATGCCAAAAAAAACAAAAAAAAAAACAAAAAAAAACAGCGGGCTGGGCGTGTAGTCGGTGTTTGTTCAGCGAAGCGTTGCTGTCTCACCCAGCCAAGGAGTTTGTTGGTACGGCGCGGTACGGTAAGTCAAGTAAGTAGTATGTACGGCAGGCGACAAGGAAGAGAAGACGAGATAACGGCTGGCTAGTTCTCAAGGCGTAAAGGCTGAAGGAAGACAGATGCAGCTAGTATAAGCAAGGTCGGGCCTGTTGAAAAACCAGGAAGCACAAGACAGGCCAACGGACGGACCGACGGTAAGGACAGACACTGTAGTACTGGCAGTATCACGAGCAAAGCAAACAAGCCTGCTAGTACAAATGCCACCAGGACAGGACCGTAATCAATGCCTAACTGCAGAAGAAGCAGAAGCAAAAAGCAGCAAGGCAGACAGACAGATAACCGACGTGGGGACTGGGAAAACCAACGGTTGCAGTCAGGTACAGACAAGAAGCGTCGTTTTGTGGGCTTTGGATTGGCGAATGCAGTATGAAATGATAAAAGACGAAAATATAAGCATGTAGTACTTAATGTCCAGCTGAGCAGATGCAGATGTCGTTTGCTGGCAGCTGCAACGCATGCAATAAAGGATTGCAGAAGTAGACAGACAGACAGACAGACAGACAGACAGACAGACAGACAACCAGAAAAGACAGGGCAGAAAGAAGCAAAAGCTGGTCAAATTGGGCAGAGGCGTCAAGCAGAAAAGAGCAGAAAAAGAAAGTCTATCTGGTATAGAATCGGCTCGGAAATCGACAGAGAAAATAAAACAGGAGATGCGAATAATGATGGGCAGACAAATGATTGGATTGGAATGGGAGGATGCGACCAGCAACACGGAGAGTTTAAGCAAATGCGAGCAGAAGCTTTTGTAGAGGTGGAGCTTGAAAGAAACAAGAAAAAAAAAATAAAGACACGAGATTCTGTTTATGGAGCGGAAAATTTTGCCTTCTTTTTTTGTACCTTCCTTTTGAGTCTTTATTTCAAGAATACATGGAGAGGGAAGTTGCAGAGATAAAGGGAAAGAGAGGCAGGAGCGGAGTACAAGAAAGAAAGAGTACAAGTAAGTACTACTACAAGTAAGCCGACGACGACGAGTGGGCTGAAAGGGAAGGCTTGCTGGGTACAAGTGAAGTTTCTTTCTTTCCGTACTTGCACGGAACAGAACTTGAACTTGTAAGTACGTAGTAGATACTTATTAAGTAGGTCAATCAATCAATTGTACTTAAGTAGATACGGAGTAGGTCGAAAAGAAAGCAGTGGGCCTAAAAGGTGGGTTTGATTGGCGGACGATGCTACAATGCAGCTCGGGGGGAAACAGGTACAAAAAAGGCAAATAGCTCAAAGAAAGGAATGGCTTGGTTTTTTTTTTTTTTAAATGATGATTCAATATAGAAAAGGAGGTAACATAAAAAAGGCAATATAGATATGCATAAAAGAGCGAAAGAGACACACAAAAAGGAATGGACAAAAAAACAAAAGACCTTTTCACGCCTCCAAAAAGTTGGGTTTGGAGCAGTGCAGGTAGCGTGTCTTTGTCGCGACGGACAAACAAGAGGAAGATAAAAGTAAAATAAATAAATAAATAAATAAAAAATAAAGGAGGGAAAACGAAAGAAAAAAAGGGACCAGAAAATAAAACTGGCAAGGCACGGGCTTAGCAAGTCGGGGTGAAAATGAAAATAACCCACGGCATATAGAAAGTGCATGTGCGCTGCTCTGACAGCTCCGGCGAGACTTTAATTTACCAACTTCCCTCTTTACCATACTGCGGAGTAGTAGTTAGTACTCCGTAGTACTATCAAAGTCTTTTATTGTCATCAGCTGCGTCTATTCATCCCAATCATGGCACATGTGCCTTTTTTTTTTCACCGCCTTATTCCCTATTTTCAACCCCGGGGACAAACCTTCTTTCCAAGAGAATAATTTACTTCGTAGATGAACAAAGTCTCCCTTGTGCTTCCTTTTTTTTTGTTTAACGCCCCCAGTGTAAATACAGTGCGCGTCTTCCGTCTTGGTCGTGCTTGCACAACGCGCGCCAAAGATCACGCGCATGAGCGCCCGACACAGTGCATACGACGGCGCATCGCACACGGTTTGGCACCTTGGGCGTTAAAAGCGGCGTCTTTTTTTTTTTTCTTTTTTTTTTCTTTTTTTTTTGGCTCCCTTGATCAACAAAATCAATTATATCAGCGCGTATCAAGAATAGTTATAGGACAAGATAGGAATAGCATCTATCGATTAGGCTGCCCTGGGCCCAGGAACCAGTAAGCAAGCGAGGACGTTGTGCATCCAGCACTTTACGGCCTCTTGAGCTGGATGTTCCTGCAGTGTACCTTTTATTTCCCGCTTTTCCCAAGTTTTCTTATTTACCGTTTCTTCTTTTGTCTTATTTCCCGTTTCTTCTTCTTATCTTAATGTCATGCTTCTGGGTGTTGTTTTCTTTTTGCATACAATCCCAATTTGCACAAAGTTCCGTCCAAACTTTTTATTGGTCCCTGGGATGCAAGATTGTCAACCAAATTTTATTTTTATGACTTTGTTCCAGCACAGCAAGTCATTTGTTGTTTATTCCATGGCTGATTTTTAGGAGCATTTTTGTTCCTGATACTACCTTGGGTTCCCCTGGATTTTCATCTTTGTGCAAGTACGTAAGTACTTAGAATTGTGTCACCCTCCACTCGAGGAATTCATGCAGTGGTCTTCTAATGCACTGTCCCGTCTATAGGGCTCAACAGAAAGTACAGAAAAAGAAAAAAACAAAAACAAAAATAAAAGAATCTTCACGCTAGAGCCAACCAACCAAACTTTGGCATCCAATGCTTTAACGTAGTATAATTGAATCGACAAACAACACCCAAGCACAGGCGCCTTATTGATCTGACAAGCCACAAAGTCCAAAGCCGCCAATCTGGGCCGTCAATGGAGGCGTGGGGTCCAAGCTTCTTACTCCGTAGCTCTTAGTTTCCTTATGCCCTCTCGGAGTGAGCCCGATAGCATTAAACATTCCAAACAGCCAGCCTTGTCACTTTTTTCTCTCTCCCATAATTCCCTCCCCTCTCACTCGTAATTCCCCTCCCCTCTAACTCGTAATTCCCCTCCCCTTTCTAACCCCTCCCAAGTCCTCTTTCGCTCTCCCATACTTTCTCTTGTTTTTTTTCTTCTTCCATTTCGTTCTATGCCAGGTCAAAGGAGCTTATGAGAGCAACGTCCCCCTAGTTCCTGCCCTGGCTCCTAAGAATAAAAAGGCCATCTGCTTTGCATTGCAGGCTCTAGTTTAATGAGATGTTACTGGGAATGTCTTTTCCCTACTAGCCTTGACCAAAACAGAAAAAGAAATAATAAAGAATAAAGAAGAAAAAAAAAAAGAACAAAGAATGAAAAGAGAAGAAAAGAAAAGAAAAAAAAAATGTTGTCAAAAATCTTTATTTCGCTTTGTGCTGTTTTCTTTCTCCTTTATCGACTATTTATACCAGTCGTCAAAAGATGAAAGCAAAGACGGTGAAAATAAAGTTTAGCCCCAAACCAACGCACAACTTTCCCATCAAGTACCAATAGGGTTAGCGCGCTCTTGTCACTTGTTCCTCTTTCACCATAAAAGAAATGACATGACGTCTTTATTTTTTTTTCAGCAATCGAAAATCGAACATGTTCTTGTCAAAGATTTCCCAACCACCCATGAATGATGCCATATGTTTTTTTCTTTTCTTTTCTTTTCTTCTGTTTTCTCTTCGCTGATGCCTCATATTTCAGAGAGAAAAAAAAATGATAAAACCTGTTCTGGAATTCTATTTCAAGCTTTGAACTTTGACACAACCCCGACCCCAGATAGAGAAATGGAAACCCTAAAATCCCCACCAACGCTTGCAAGAACTTGGTAGCGAGATTATTTTGCCCAGTTCATCAATGAAGGGTTGTCTTTCCACTAGTGTGGTAGACTATAAACATTATAATACATATTAAACTGTATGGTATCCCTCGGGACAGTAGCGTAACAAAGAAGCCAAACCGCCAACCCAATAAGTACATATATATAATCCCGAGCCCAGTGTAGTACTAGTACATCTCAGCCCCTCTACATGAAGTGCCCATCATCCAGAGCCTCGTCCTTATCAAGCTTCTCCAATCCCGTGCCCACGGTGCCATACACCCGCAGCGGCACCGCCACCTCGAAGCTCTCGCAGATAAGATTCTCCACCGCCACCATCACCAGCCCGCCCTTTTCATCGCGCGAGATTTGCTCCAGCAGTGGATGCGGCAGCCGGCCCGCCTCGTCGGCGCCATTATTGCCCGAGCTGTGATTCGTCGAGAGTAGACCGTTTCCGGTACCATTGTTGTTGTTGTTGTGGCTGTTGTTGCTATTGTTGTTCGTAGAGACACCCTTGACGGTTGATGACGACGGCACGACAAACTCTAGACGCACTTTCCACTCAAAGCTGATGCCACTGGTGATGAACTCGGGCGTGGCCGTGATGGGAATCGTTGGCATAAACACAAAGCGGCGTGAATACAACGTCGCCTCCGACGCTGAACATACCAGCTTCTTAGTGACACGGTGGATGCTTGCTTCCGAGCGCACGGCCAGCGACGGGTCAATCTTCTCTGTCGTCTCCAGGGCGGCGTGGATGGCGTAGCACGGAATCTCGGAGCGACTAAAGTCGACGGCAATGGTCACCGTCTCGCCCAGCCTGTACGCTGGTCGCGAGAGCATCACCACGGCTACACGCTGGCCGTTGCGTGCAATCTCAAACTTGTTGGGCGACTGTTTCCCGTTGAGCGCCATGTTGCTGCGCAGAATCGCTAGGTCAATCGACTCCTTGGCTGTCGTCGGCTCCTCAAACATGGATGGTCGCCGCGATTTCGGCATGGCTGTGGGTGAGAGCAGACCGGATGACGCTGATTGTGCTGAGTGGTTGAGGATTTCATTGACGTACGACAAGAACCCGTCTTTCGAGTCATACGGATCGCGAGCTTCCTTTGCGACGGACGGTTTGCTGCGCGCAGAGGACTTGGACAGAGCCTTTGTTCGGGCAATGTCTTGTAGTATTATATAAGGACTCATTAGGTCATGACCCAGGATCTCGCCGCGGCCATTAACGCTGCCGAGCACGCGGAACGGAACATCGATTGTGCGCATCTGCTGCTCCTTGGGTCCGCCGGCACGTTGCGTGCCAACCACAAGACCGTAGCTAATCTTCATGGCCCTGCCTCGGTGTGTTGGCGGCAGACCACGCGGTAGTGAAAAGACGTATTCAAAGCTCTTGCTTTCGCCTGGCGCAAGACGCAAGTCGACAAAGAGCACCGACTGGGGCGTTGAAAGCAGTGGGATCGATTTGGACTTTGCGGCTCCGCGCATTTCCTGGATAGTGCTGAGCTCTCTGTTTCCCATGAGTTCGCTGATGGAGTTCTTGAACGAGCCCCAGCCGCCAAAGAAGCCGCTATCCCGCTTGGTGTTTTCCACGCCAACGACTCCGCCGCCCTGGCCGCCAACCACGGCCTTTCGTTTGACTTGTTCAAACGGATTGAGGTTGACTAATGAACCGTCCAGCGTAAATGAGCCCTGTATTTGGGCAAAGCCCATCATCAGAATCTCGGTTTGCCTGGCCGACGACTGCCTGCGATATTGCGGCCGAGCCGAAGTCGAACTATTGCCCCGCCCAAATGTCTGTCCGGGGTACTCTGACGCCAGGGTTTCCGATGAGTTGTTGCTTAGTGCATAGAGCTCGGTGCTACTTCGTGGGGTTGCGTCGGCGAGCGATGTTGCGGAAATGTAGCCGATTTGAGCCTGCTGGTTGGCTGAAGCGCCATCTCCAGACGGTGGTTGGCTGGTCGAGTCTCTGCTTTTGGGCGGCACTGATGCTGATGCGGATACAGACGGCGCTACCGATTGTTCTGTCCGCGGGCTTACAACTTCTTCGGGTGGTGGCGGGCTGGAGCTGTTTTGTACGTTGTGCAGGGGCGACATGGCTCCAGGGAATCGAAAGTCGGGAAGTGCTCCGGGGCTTTGGGCGAAAGCTTGCGGGGAGTAGATGGAGGGGGTTTGAGGTGACCGATGTCCGTTCCGGTTGTACGCAGGGGACGTGGTTACTCGGGGAGATTGTGCCACTGCAATAATAGGGTTAAGGGTTAGTAAAGGCCTAGCTTCCATTAAGAGGTACAACGAATCCAAGAACGTACCTGAAGATGCGCCAAGCGGTGATAACGGTGAAATCTGTAAACTGGACGCCCGGTTGTGTCCTCTAGACAGACGCCCAGACAGCCGTGAGCTAGGACTAACCATGCCGTGTTCTGGTATTTGCTCGTCCACTGTGCTTGCAGCCGAGCCTATCGACACAATCGAAACTGAACGGCGGTGGCTGTGATTTGGCCGGCCATCGTGCGAGGCCACGGGCGGTGGTGGCGTGGGAGCGGGGGTTGACCACTGCACCGAGCCCGAGCGACTACGCTGTCCCGAAGCCGGCACGCTCAGCGAAAGTCCCGAGCGATGCGCGCGCGACGACGGCGTGGGCGGCTGGCTGATGCTCCCACCCGATAGCTTTCCGCGAGATGGCGGCGCCTGCACATTGCGAGCCCGGTCGAGCAGCGAGAGGGTAGACGAGCGGGAGGCTTGTCGCTGGTGGTTGGAGGGAGACAATGGCGAAGCAAGGGCTGCGACGGTAGCCGGCAGAGGCGAAGCGGCAAGACCAGACGATAAGGAGCCGTGAGAGCTGCTTGGTTTAGAGAACGGGTCGAAGGAGACGTTCTTAAAGGTGATTGTGCACTTGACATCCTCGCCGGCAAAGACCGTCTGTTCATGCCATTCGATAGACACTCGAAGCGAGCTGTCGCGAAAGTCGGGGGCCATAATAGCTGTGGAAGGGGCCTCGTTCGCAGTTGCAGTTGTGTTGGGTGGCCTTGACTGAGCTGCTTTTATCTCGAATTGTCTCGGTGGTCAGTCCGGTCCGGGAGGCTTTAGTCGGGATCGGGATCGAGATTGCTTGGTTGGAGGCTTGTCATGGATTCCTGCTAATTAACCGGCTGACAAGGCTGTGAAGCACGAGCAAAAAAAGTTAAAGTAGAAAAATAAAGTAATTGTGTTTTGATGTATTTGGTATAGTTGGTCTCGGCCCGCAAGAAAAAAAAAAAAAAAAAAAAAAAAAAAGGGCACAGTTAACAGGAATCAAAGTAGTAGACAGAGAAGAAAGAAAAACAGACAGATCAGATAGCAGAAAGACGCATATAAGAAGGCATAAGGTGTATAAAAAGAGAAGGACAGGCCAGCTTATTTTTCCTTGCTGGTTGGTTTAGTTGGTAGGTGGCCGCTAGCCGCTAGACGCTAGCGGGAAACGGGGAGCTGCAGGTTGTGCAGAACGCCATGCAAGGCCAGTTTTTAGTGGTGCTTGACCAGTTGTCTATAATAGAGCCTCCATTAGCAATAGTGGTAAAAGAAAAAAAAAAAAAAAAAAAAAGGAGCTGGCAAACAGCATGTAGTAGCGCTCGTCAGCCTTCATGTAGCCATTTTAGTACTGTGAAGAAGAATAAAAGGCCCCGGAAACAAGAGACAAAAAATAAGACATCAAAGCCTACAATGACGATGATGTAGTCAATAAGCCTTGTCGTTGGATTGAGTCAAGCTGATTTGATTGATTGATGGCTTAAAAAGCAAGGCAAGGGAGCCGCGGCTGGAAATTGGCTTTGACTTGGAGAGCTGGGGTCACAAAAAGAGAAGAGACTCAATAGCGGACTAGGATGCGCCCACCGACAGGCCTAAAAATCACTGACAGCTTCCTGTAAACCGGAAGCTGCACGGCTAATGTCTGCGCTTTGTCTGAGGTCAGAACTTCACTTGGGCTCACAGAGAAAAAAAGAAGAAATAAGGAAAAAAAAAAAAGAGCAAAAAAAAAGAGAAAAAAACCCCCCAAAAAACAATGCTCGTTCAAAAAAAGCAAAAAGATTCTTGCCCTGGATGAGATTCCGTCTCACCTTGGTTCTGATTCACTTTACAAGTACTGTACAGACTACTCGCTCCGCTGCTGTGCTTCACCGATTTGATGACATGCAGGGCGGAAACACTTGCCTGGGCTGCACTGACAGGCCTGACTGACTGCCAACAAAAAAAAAAAAAAAAAAAAAAAAAA
>LKBB01000017.1:74602-100502 GCA_001513885.1 Thielaviopsis musarum
AAAAAAAAAAAAAAAAAGAAAAAAAAAAGAGGTCCAAGCCAAAAGCCAAGACCAGTTCGAGCAAGAGACAAAACAATTCCCAGAAAAAAAAGCGTCAGAGGTCTTTGTTTGCTTCAGTTTTGTTTGCCCTTTTCTTGACCCATCTACTTGTAGACTTAGCAAGCTCGGCTTACAGGAAAGAACTTCCTTTTTGGGCGGTTTGTCTGTGTGCCAATGATGGGATGCTACACACGCAAACAATCAACTTCTCATATTGTCGTATATAAAACGTTGAGTTTCTTGCTTTGACTATATGTAATTGGCCAGGAATGAAAGAAAAACAAAAAAAAGAGAAGCCAGAGGCCTCGAAACTCGTGCCATAACCATGAATCGAACATGGGTCGCGTCGGATTTGGGGATTCAGAAGAAACCACAACGGCGCATTCTAACCACTAAACTATTATGGCTTGATGTTAGTCGAAACAAACTGGACTCTATGTAGGCAGGCTTCAAGGCTTTAGGGTTAAACCCTATATTAAATACCACCACAGGGCGATGCAGTATGATGAAAGATCATACGAAATCCTCTCTACTTTATTCCTCTATATATCTTCAAACAATATGTACTATCGTGCAGTATGTACCAACATTTGCCACGCCCACCCATAATTAGTTCCCATAAATGTCCTGCGCATCCAAAGCAGCCTTTGCAGCTCTAACCTTTGCCTCATCACTACTCGCTGCATCCGTAACCGTTGCCCAGCACTCATCGCCCACCAAAACCTGGCACTTGAACATCCGTCGGCCCTTTTTATGCGTTGTTTCAATCACATAGTCGACGGTGCGTGACCCAGCAACCCGTGAAAGCAGTTCCTTTGGGTGCACAACCTGCACCTTATCGCGTAGCATGCGCTGCAGCAGGCGAAACACGCCCAGGTTCTCGAGGAATCTCTCGCACGGCTCCGTCGATCCGGCGTCAATGTACATGGCGCCAATGATCGCCTCAAACATGTCCGAGTAGAACTTGCGCGCCTGCAGCTGCGCAAGCAGACCCCACGGGTAGCGTCGGCCGGTTTCCAACTCGGTGCAGATGGCTTCGCGCAGACCAAGGTAGCGTGTGTGCGTGTCCTTGAGTTCGTAGGCCATGGTGGCCGACGAGTACCGAATGAAATGCCAGATGGGAAATTCCTGTTCGTCGTCGGGATTGTTGCTGCTGCCGCTGGAAACGTAGATGGCGTAGTGCAGCATAAGCCACGCAAGGAAGTCGCCGTTGACTAGCGACGTCTTGAGCGTGTGCATGCGCGAGTTGGCCAGGGGAGGCTTTATCGAGTACAGACGCTTGACGATGATGTCATCGAGGACGGCGTCACCAAGGAACTCGAGACGTTCCATGGAGCGCTCCCATGTGTCTGCCGATAGAAAGCTGGCATGCGTGGTCGATTCCAGGAGAATCCCCGGCCGAGTGAATGAGTAGTCGAGCAGCATCTCGAGAGTTTGAAGGTTATAGAATGCGCAAGAAGAATTGGCGGCATTGTATATGATATCGCGACATACTTCTGGTCTCTCCCATGTGTATTCTCCGCCCCACAGCGTGTCGAGGCAAGTAAGAACGGCGGTGACACCACCATCGAGATAGGAAGCTCCAATAAGAGATTCAACAAAGTCGGCCAGAGTCTTTGTTGACATCATACGTGATTCCGACTCTGTCTCGGGCGACGCGCCACGGCCTTCAACAAACGGCGGCTTCCACTTCCTGCCGGTAAACGACTTGGTCAAAATGAAATCAGACAGGCGATTCTTGAGACAAATCTTTTGTAAACGAGCGTTGGAAATCAGCGAGTCCTTTTCAAAAGTCAGGTAGCCTTCAGGCCAGTCCAATCCTATACCATTTGTTAGCAAACAATCGTGAAAGCAAACGAGAAAACCTACTGTGGGCGCAAACATTGATGGATGCGATAAACTTGAGCACTGAGTCGCCAAGAAACTCGAGTCTCTCATAGTCCACAGGTTCGTGGGCTGACCTGGAGCACATGGCTTCGTAGATATAGTCGATATTCTTGATTCCCACTGGCGCAAAAGTCGTGTTACACAGAGTCTGTGCCGCGATTCTGACGCCTGCCTTGTGCATGATACACGGAATCAGCATGCCAAACTGCATAAACTCGAGCGGCAGTTGGTCGGTCTTTAACCAGGGCATAGGCAAAACGCGCCGGTACCTTCTCGTGGGCGGACCGGCCTTTGCTTCCGTGAGTATGTGTAGGAAGTCGGTGCGTTTGGACCAGGGTGACACAGAAATGTACGGTACGTTCTCGGGCGCCTCTTCAAAGCCGTGGAACCGGGATTGCACTTCCTCTACCAAAGGCTTGTTGTCAATCCATTCCTGGTATATGTATGGCTTCATGCTCGTGTCTCGTACAATGAGACTGCCGGGTCTGTCGATGTTCTCGTGTGAGAACTGGTTGTTACCAATATCCGCCATGCCGACTACCTGACCAGGCGATGAAAACTTGACGACCAGATGCCGTGTTTCGTCCTTTTCAATCCAGTTGCGGTAGCCGTAGGCAGAAGAAATCAGTGCGACAGAGTGATCGACATTGTCAACTTCTTCAGTGGTAAACCGTTGTTTGCCTTCTCCGAATTGGACTTCCCAGACAGTGTCGTGATCGGGATACACCTTGAACGAAGTCCCCATCGAAACCTGAACTGGTAGTGTCATGTGATGGATACCCCCAATTGTGCCATCTACACTGCAAATCCTCACTGGGTATGTCCATGGATTCGTCACCGTGGGCCACAATTTAGCAAGCTCTGCCCATGGGCAGAAGGCGGCAGGAATAGGCGTAATGGACGGCCGACCCTCAATACTGCGGTTGAACTCCTTGTTTGTAAACGGCAGAAGGTTGTCATTGAGAAGACCGGCCTCGTAGAGCTTGATGCAGGCCAGGAACGTAGCCTCTTTGGCCGCATTTTTCTGAGACTTCCACACTCCGCGGCTCTGTGTGACGCGGTACTTCACTGGGAGGAACGGCGGAAGAATGACCGTTGCCGAGACATAGATATTCGTACCTTGCACCAGTTCTTCGTAAATAAAATCTGGATGAGAATCAACAAACTCTTTGGAGCCGATGACTGCACAAAAGTGGTATAGATGCGCCTTGGCGTTTTCCATGTCCAGGCGGGCTCCACTTCCGGGGACACGGAACACCGTATCCAGCACCAAATGCTGCTCCGCAAGCTCAGCAGCAGACTCCTGCTCAAACATTGTCGCAATTCGGCGCTCCTCGTTCTGGTACATTTGCTTAAGAAACGCTTCCTGCTCTTCCCAGCTTTCCTCGCCTTCGTCGCGAACTTCGGTCACAAGCAAAACCAGTGCCGACTTTCTGCTGCGTGCGCGACCACGGCGCTGGATGAATGATTTGAAGTCCGAGGGCGCATCAAAGCAGATGACCAAGTTACATGCAGGGACATCGATACCCTCTTCGAGAACACTCGTAGCTACTAGGATGTTGATCTTTTTGTCGCGGAACTGCTGAAGAGCTTCGGTACTTGTCTCTTGATTCTGAGAAACATCCCAGAGTTCTGAGGTTGCACGTTCCTGGTTGGAGCCAACGACATAGCCAACGCTATGCCTTTGCGAGACCTGCGGATGTATTGAAAGAATATACGCCAACGTCGCGACAGTGCTTCGTTCAGTTGCAAAAATGATACCGGTGGTGTTTGGAGGGGCGTTGCAAAGGTAGTCGATGAGCTTGTGCAGCTTGTCTGAAATCATCGGACCCACGAGGTCGGGTACTTGGGGGCACTCCAGGTGTACGTAGCTGGCTAGCTGGGCAATGTATTCCTTTTCGCGCGTGCGGACAGAATCTTCTCGGTTGAGACCCTGTTTCTGCAAGAATGCACCCAGGACGGTAAAGACATAGTACTCGGCTGCCCAGATTCCCAGCCCATCCTGGATGATTTCGGTACGCCGAAGAATGGATCTGATGTGTCGCTCACAGAAAGAATCATGTTTTGACATGACAGCCTGAAGACGCCTCCGGCTTGAATCCGTGCCCAGGAACTGCAGATGCACTACTAACGGGTCGTCGTTGATGTCGTACTTGAGAGAGAGATAGGCCAGCGATGAAAGGACCTCGGAATTGGGCTCGGGAGTAAAAGGATCTCGTTCGCTGTACTGCAGGTAGTGAAGGGCCGGTCGATTTGAGTTGGCTGCTAGCTCATCTCGGTGGAGTACTGGGGTTTTGCAGATAGCATCTAAAACAATCTCGAGTTGTTCGACATGCTTGACTTGAGCATCCATGCTGGGGCTAGCAGTCAAGCCAAGAATGGCGGGCACGTGTAACCCTGCTTCTTTCCGTGGGTGGTAATGAAACTTCATGATTTTGCTTCCGGGATGATTTCTAACGCAGTTGTGGGCTTGATCAGTGTTAGAGAGCAGACATCAAAAAAAGAACAAAAAAAGAAAAAAAAAAGAAAGAAAAAATAATGCGATACTGACCTTCGTCAAACACCATCAAAGACATGCTATCCATGGAAATAAAGGCGTGGTCCAAGGCATCACAAAGAATCTGGTGCGTACAGACTACAATGCGGACATTGAGGAGTGCTTCAGCCCATACTTGCTGTGATGACCAAGAATCTATCTGATCACTACCAAGAAGAAGCTTCGTTCGCACGGAAGGGATGAAAGACCTGATAACTTCGTATTGCTGGATACAAAGAGAGACTGTGGGAGCAAGAAACCAGGCTGTCTATTTACAGTGTTAGCATTAAAAGTCACGGGAAGAGGTTTAGAAAGAAAGAAAACATGCCTTGGTGGATTGCTCCATGGCGGCTTGAAGTCGCATGATGGCGCTGAGAAAATAACGTTAGGTTTGAGCTTCAGTATATGGCGGGAATGCACAACCGACGACTTACACATGAGTTTTGCCACTTCCTGTGTCCATCTTATTCTGGCGTCAGTAAATGTGTGTAGGAGTTTTTCAATAGGAAAAAGCAACTTACTGCAACGATAATATTTTGCTTCATGCTGGCCAGCAGCATCTCCATCTGATAAGCGCGAGCTGCCATGCTCTTTTGTTGAGACTCTGTATCTTCACCGTTTTCAAGGTCTTGGTCTTGGACTAGAGATTTATCTAGACTCATGCTATCCGGTGAGTCGCCATTGAGATTGAGACTGGGCAGGCTCTGGGTATTATACAAAGAAAGGTCCAACGAGAGCGAACCGTCTTCGAAACGCACATGGTCCACTCGCCCTTCAGACTCTTCGCTCTCCGAGCTAGAGCTCCAGTAACCGTATGGTGCGGCAGATTTCCCTTTGGATAAGAGATCCATAGTTTCCTAATCCAGCAGCCTCGCAGCAAACAAGCCTTTTTTTTTCTTTTTTTTTCTTTTTTTTTTTTTTTACTTTATTTGTTCCGGAGTCGTGTGAGGGCAGTTTGCTGGAAAGCTTCAAGTTGACAACTGGCGGATGATGGTTGGGGGTGTACGTAATAAAAATCAAGCCGGAAACAAGCTACCCAATGCCCGGCGTTTATGTGTAAGTTGTCGAATAGTGGTAATTAGTTAAACCACAGACCCTTTGAACACACTTGTACCACGGACTTTTCGTTCAGACTGTCTGTACCCAGGATGCAGGTTGATGTGGTCTTTACACACAGGAATGATCCAATAGACGAGGGAGTTGCTCGGTCGAAAATGGCAGCCTGGCTGACTTTTAAGGGTTAAAGAAGAGGAAAGCCGATCGGATTGGCTTTGACAGAAAAAGGCAAGCCAATAAAATCGACCAAAAGAGAATAGAAAAAATGGTTGAGAAAAGAATGCTGGGATAAAAGATGAAGGGCGATAGTTTGTAGTAGACAAAGATACATGAGGAACGGGAAGAACGCTCGAAATTTCAAACGACTTGCGCAGGTTTTTGTAATGGCGTTAAATAACAAATGGTGTTATGAAGGAGGCAGAAAAAACCCCCCAAAAAATTCACGACAGGAAAACTTTGAAAAGAAAAGGCATTCATAGAGCCATTAAGTAGTTTAAGTAGTTGCTAGCTCTTGTGTGGGTTGCCGTAAAGCTATTTCCTAGGTCCACGTTTTGCACACCAGAAGGCGCATTTTCAATGCAAGAGCCCGTCCAAACGCCCCTCTTTGACACCGGTTTCTTTTTGCTGTTGCGCTGGGGTTTTTTCTTTTCTTTTCTTTTTCTTTTCTTTTTCTTTTCTTTTTCTTTTCTTTTTCTTTTCTTTTTCTTTTCTTTTTCTTTTCTTTTTCTTTTCTATTTCTTTTTTTTCTTTTTATATTTTCTATGTTTTTATATTTTTTATTTTTGGCTTAGAGGAACCACAGGTTGAGGGGAACCACAAGTCACAAAGTCGGGCTCTTCTGATTTAGGTAATACACATATAGGCCTTCGTAGTTTTCTCCTTAAGAGAAAATAAAGTTGAACCGGCTTTTTGGCTCCGGTTAGACCACCAACTGGTCTGGGTTAATGGGCTTTTTTTTTTTCTCTTTTTTTTTTTTTGCTTACATGATTGTATTCTTGTTGAAGAGCTAGGAAAAAAAGAATCGTGCTTATACGGTATGAGTTTTTCTTGGTCAACCCCCAAAGAAGTAGTACTACTACTTTCAAACTCGCCTATCGTTTTTGTGTCTTGGGCCACCTTGTAACAACCCAAAGCTCACCGACATGTCAACTGAAAGCCCGATGCAAATGAGGCTCTATGCCAGTGGCAACAACGCCTGGAACCAGCTTGTCTTTTCTCCTCCGCCGTCATGTGCCCGCAGCAAAACAAACTCCGCCGCCCACGAACCGGCAGACTTGCATTCATTTGCTCTCATTATTGGGCCAGAACCCCGACTTGAGCTGGTTGCTGCCCATGTTTCATACACCCTGGGTACGTGTGAAAAATGGCTTTCTTGTTTATAAAAAATTAACGCCAAGCTTGAAGATTCATTTGCTCTCAAGTTTATATCTGATGTGTGATAAGCCAGTGAGCTACATGCATCTGTGCTATGACTCAATTAAAGCTGTTACACTGTTTCAGTTATTAGACCTCCAGCCTTGCATTGCTTGCCTATTTCTTGATTGTGCTGCCTAAAGGCTAACTCAAGAACTTTGATACTCTAGTTCTGAAGGAATCACAATTACTCCTTGCTGGTCTTCCTCCTGGCGGACCTCCTTCATCTACAAACCTCATCCCATTGGCTGCCGTGCACGATGACAGTCAATATTTCAATCTTTTCGGTAAGTGCAGCACGCCGTTACATTCGTATGAATGATTTGTGAACAAAGAAACCAAGAACACCATGGGTAGGGTTACAGATAAAAAAGGGCATAAAAGCTTGTTTCTGCTTCTCACAAGGCTGTTTTTATTTCGGTGCCTAGAGCACAAAATACAGCCTCACATTTATTTGTTATTCAAATTCCCATAAGTAGTAGTAACATCAAAGATTCTGTCCTTCATCGCCGGCCCCGATAAAGTCCCGCTTGCGCCAAAAAAAAATAATAAAAAATAACAAGGTCGCAGAAGTGCTGACGTTTGCTACACAGACCCTACGCGCGCCCCCATTTCACTGACCGACATCTGCACGTCCAATTCTGTCGTTCTGGGTCATCGGCTGGTTCGACAAGTTGAGGCCTATGATGCGGGTATAGTCTTGCTCCTCGATGACGCCTCAGTATGGGTATATGGAGACTGTCGCTACCCAAACTGTCTTTCCAACCCAGACGAAGCATCGTCAGAGTCTAACCCTAGAGTGGCTGGCTCCAAAACTCGGTCACTTCAGCATGTAGCAAGTCTTGATGATTTACCCACCGGCCCTATAACCAAAGTTGCTGCTGGGGGCTACACACTGGCCGCTCTAACTGAGGGCGGCGACGTATATGCATGGGGTGGGCGACCTAGCCACAAGTCGCCCATCGAGGATATTTCAGACGAGCCTTCCCCACTAGACGTCGACTTTGATGTTGCAGACATAGCGATCGGAAGGCAGCACATGATTATGCTGACCACAGCCGGTCTTGTTTTTGGAAAGGGCTGCAACAGGAGTGGGCAGCTTGGCTGTGTCCCAGATAGTAAGCAGGGTGATGGGTACTGGGTGGGTGAATGGACACATCTGCAGCTGAACACCAAATCAGACGAGACTCCGTGCAAATTATATGCAGCTCCTCAGGCCTCATTTGTTCTTGCGACATCTAGCCAGGTATGACCAATAACGTGCGCACCTCTAATACACAGTGGTGGGTCTCGAGACTGGTCGTCAGACGCCCTGAAGTTCGTCCGAGTGAGTGCGCTCACCAGAACTCTACCAGGCTAAGCTTCGTTGTCTAACTAGAAAACATCCTATTCGCCGAGTTGTGTGACTCGTGGAACAGGTACTACTAGTAGTCGTAATATCGAAAAAAGAAAAAAAAAAGAAAAAAAAAACAAGAAAAAGAAAGAAACAAAAATGCATGCTTGCTGGTTGGTGTATGTGATTATTTATTCATTCCTTCCCCTGATTCGCTTCTTGCAAAAAGAAAATGTCCATAAAGTCGTGTCATTAACAGATTTTGGCCGAGCAGTACGTACTCATGCGCTTCGATTATAGGTTTGTCAGGTAGTCGTCAATCTCTTGGGGTGACAGCTTCCGGAAGCGGGGTCCCCGCGCACCCTCCAAACCCTTGATACCCAGAAGGTGATCCGCATGAGGACCAACGATAGCTATTACACAATAATGTTAGTCATAATTCCGGGTGGTGTCTCTTGCTCGCAGTTGTAACTTACCCAGCTCAATGGTCTCACCGCTCATCTCACCCTCAATCGTCTCCTTCAGCGTAAGAAGCGCAATGTGAATCGCATCTTCCAGCTCCAGGTCCTCCGAATACCGCTTCTCCAGGAACGTCTTGGCCTGGGGCGCCGACTTGCCAATGGCCGTGGCCTTCCACGGGAAGTAACTGCCTGAGGGGTCAACCTGGTACAGCATAGGGCCACCCTTGAGAATGCCACCCGTCTTGCCGGTGGGCTTCTTCTTCTCGTCCGTGGCCTTGCCGGCAGCCATGGCCTCAACCTCCTCGTCGGGCAAGACGCCCTCGTCCCAGCCAGCAACCAGCAGACTGACACCGTACGGGCGCACACCTCCGGACTGGGTAGCCTCTTGCATGACACGGGCAACGTCCTGCACGAGAATTCTCGTCGGCGGGTACTCGTTGTAGATTCTCTTGTAGCCAGTGTGCGACACTTTCCGGGCGCGGTCGACGAGCACGCGGTAGTCGGGGCCCATACCGGCATACACCATACCAATGTTGGGCGTGATGTCGGCAATCTTGGTCAGACTTGAGGGGTCGGCGAGGGGAGAGGACGACTTCTTTTCGGTGGCAAGGACGATTCCGTTGGTGGCTGTAACCTATACGTTAGCATGAGACCCTTGAGGACGGGGTAAGAGTGTTTGCGACGTACCCTTGATACCAACAGCGGTAACACCTTGGTTCACAGCATTGAGAGCATACTCTGGATTAACTGGTTAGGATACTAAACGGTATTCGAAGCACCAAATGGCGTGGAAAGCTGATTGGGCATTGCAATTGGCGATACAGGCGCAGTGACGTACCAATCTGGACCAGCTTTCCGCTGTTATTAGTTAGCTTCAAGTGCACCTCAAAGTGGGATGGTGCGGGGAATTTACCTGGGGGAGAAAGTGGTAAGAGAGAAGTTGTAGGCCATGGTGTTTTGTCTCAAAAGCTGTGAGAAATACAGCAGCAGCGAAATTAACTAGAAATAAACGTGGAGAGTGTGTTGTGATCTTTAATTTCAAGAAACTATGAAGATGGGTTTGGGTGCTTCTGTGGACCACAAGGCTGGAGCTCCCACCAACCAAGCTTCAGGCAACTCCAGTGCGCGTCAAGCTTCCCAGGCTGAGCGCCAGCTACGTACTGTTGCACAGTTCACGTGATCCCAAGCTTGCTGGTTATAAGCTGAGACATTTACCGGTGATTAGCCGTGCGTCGACGGCTTTATTCGTTCTACCAGGCTGGATTTACACCTGCCTGTCAAAGTTCTTACTCGAACAATAAGTTTCATTTATGAGAGCATTCAACACTGCCATATTTCGGAATTTTAGAAAACTTGCCTTTGAGTATTGAGGTTCTGCGTTGCTCAGGCTTGCTTAAGTCATGTGAAAATGTGGGTGCTGTCAGATGGATCCTGCGCCATGGTATTTATTCTGTATTTTCCTGCGCAAGAAATTTTTTTCTTTTCTGGCGCAACCTTGTTTTTCAACCATCATTTTACACACTTTGATGCGCCAATCTTGCCTTGCACCTCGCTTCATGGTGCACATCATATCAAGTCTTATAGCCGAGCTCTTGAGAGAGCTACCTGAGCATTTAATTTATGCTCGCTGTGCTCTCAGAAGCGCAGCTGGAGACTACTTATTCCCTTGATGTCTGAATACTAACCATAACCTCATTTGAGCTTCAACTATTCACGGCTTGTCTTGTCCCACGAATGGCGCAAGGTGTTACTCTCAGTCCGGTGCAATCAACCAGATTCAACCACAATATCCATCACTACAGACACTCACGCCATGTCTAAAGGCCATGCCTCCAGTATAGCCTATTTCTGCACACTCTTAAGTTGCCTCTCTGTTGCTCTCCCGTTTTGAGTCGACTAGTCTGTGTGCAGAGAATAAGATCCGGTGTCGTCGACGATACTCTGCCCGTTTTGGGCAGACCTTCAATATGACGCCCGGCTTCACAATTCTCTGTCGAGGGCCTATTTCCACGGCAAGGCTCCTTGGAGCAATCTTGTCACTGGAGTATGCTTTGTGCCTTGCGTTCTCTCTGGTTTATTCTACGAGACATCCAGCGTCGCGCCTCGACATTGTTTTGTACATTTTATTACTGTAATTTCTGTAGATTTGATTCTCGTAGTTTGGGGTTTCAATGGCGCCCTATCCTGTTTATTCGCGTTAATCGGAAGATGGGGCAACGCCAAGTTGACATCTTCGACTTGAGTCTCTGCGGCTTCAAGCCAAAAGCGCCAGTTTTCACCTTCTACGGAGTAATAAGCACTTATCGCATTCACGACAGAATCACGTGACTTTAGACTTTGCCGTCTGCCAATGTCCAAATTTTGACCAAATTTCCAAGAGCCCCTGTCACTAGCTCCCAATCATCCTAGGCCTGGCCCGCCATTAAGGTACGCTGCAGCATTAGTGAATAATCTCCTTTCGTTCTGGCCCTCGTGTCTGGATTTGCTGTGAGACTGAGATTCTCTCTTTGTGATAATTCCATCTTTATTTTGCAGGGCATAAACTCACTTGCTTGGTTTTGTTTTGTTTTGATTTCTTGGAAGCCTAGTATAATGAAGAAGCCTTGTTAAAGCTCTTTATTTTTGTTTTATTTTTTTCTTCCCTTTTTTTTTTCCCACTCACTTCCTCGGTACATTTATTGCCAGCTGCACAAACCCGTTGCTGCCAGTTCCATACTAAACTACACAATCCAGTGCACACTGTACGGTACGGTATTGCTTTCTTGACTTTTAGTCTCTGCAACACTGCAAGTCGCTGGGTTTTGTGTTTTGCTATTGCATTTCGCCTGCATCCCCTTCTTTCTTCTCCATCATCCACCACTTCTTTTGCTACTGAATTGGCGTGCGAGCGATTGTCACCCATTGGCCCTCGATTCGATCGGACCCTGTTGCGTATTTACTTCTTACTGCTCACCCATCTCGGAGCAGCCACACCGAAAGCGACATCTTGCTTCCTCAACGCCATCAAACTTGAGCCCGCCAATCGCGATAGACGATAGCCACTCATCACCTGCGGCTATACACTCTGAATTCTAGCCGCCTCTTGACTGCCGTCCAGTCGCAATATCCGAACCCATAAACCCACCACCAAACAAATAACCTACCGCCACGATGCACTACGCCTACCCGGCGCGGAAAAGCTCCAATCCGCCACCCTTCAAGCCGCGCCGGTCCAAGATGCCGGTCTTTGGCAGAAAACACCTGAAGCTGGTGGGCGTCATTTCGTTCACCATCTTATTCTTCTGGTACATGCTGTCGGGCAACTCCAATGCCTCGCATAAACCTAAGCCCCGTGTCATCAAGGGCGAGCCTCCTGTTGTAGTCGTCACGGCTTTTGACCCCAGCGGCCACAGTCACGACTACATTAAGCAGATTGAGGAGAACCGTCTGACCTACGCCAAGAAGAATGGTATGTACAATTGTCCTTTTTTTTGCCGTTTTCTCTTGTTCAAATGCGCCAATGACTGTGTTTCTTTACGCCATGTATGCTGTGCTTGTGTGTTTCTACCGCGCTATCTTTCAAAAATCAAGATCAAGCACGTTATTGTGCCATTTTTTCACGGATGGCAGCAGACAACCAAGCCTTTTCGTTCAACAGAACACAGCACATGCCAAAAACAAAAATTTCAAGAAGAAAAGGACATACATTGAACCCGCTGAACAAACAACTACCCAACTCGTCAAATGCCAACTGCTCAACCCCAGATCTCGCTAACATATTATTCTACGCTCGTATGCAGGCTATGGTACCTTTTTCGCCAAGGCTGGCGACTACGAACTGAACGGCGCGCCCATGTCGTGGACCAAGGTTGTTGCCGTGCGCCATGCCATGTCAAAGTACCCCGAGGCCAAGTTCTTCTGGTACCTTGACCAGAACTCGTTCATCATGGACCCGACCGTCAAGCCCGAGCGCGACCTCTTCACCAACTCCAAGCTGGACAAGTTGATTATCCGCGAGCATTCGGTTGTGCCTCCGGAAGGCATTATCAAGACCTTTGGCCACCTGCGCGGCGAGGACATTGATCTGGCCATTACTCAGGACGACAAGGGCGTGACGGCCTCAAGCTTTGTCATCCGCAACGGCGAGTGGGCCAAGTTCTTCCTCGACACCTGGTTTGACCCTCTGTACCGCAGCTACAACTTCCAGCGCGCCGACACCCACGCTCTCGTACGTCTCTAGCTCTACTAGTATATTCAAATCACCAGTTGCTAACCAACTTGTTCTGCAGGAGCACATTATCCAATGGCACCCGACCATTCTCTCGAGACTCGGCCTCATCCCCCAGCGTTCCATCAACTCGTACCACCAGGCCAACAACGGCGGCCAGTTCCAGGAGGGCGATTTTGTCGTTCACATCGCCGACTGCATGGCTACCGGAGAGCAAAGCTGTGCCACCAAGGCTGCTCCCTTCATCCGGACATGGCGCCAGAACTTTGGTCTGAAGGAGACTTGAGTGGCGTTCGCTGTATTTCAGCCAGTGATAAGACCGCGTGGGGTTTTTGATACTTTTTTTTTCTTTTCTTTTCTTTTTCTATCCATTTCTCATTGTACTTTTTTTTCTTAAACACCTCTATGTTGTCTTCAATCTTTTCTCATATTCATTGTTGTCTCTGCAGTTCTCTGGTCACTTTTGCATCTCCTCGCATGTCACAAGCGTTACGAGAATAGGTTACAAAGCATCCGTCAACTTGATATGATGATTATTTTCAGGGCATTTGGAGACAACTCGTACCCTCTGATACGACGTCTCACACCTCTCTTCCCCTCTCTCATTCTTCTTTGATACCTCACCTTTTCACATGACTTGGTCGCTTTTCTTCGCTCTTCTTGTTTCATTTTTCTTTCCTTTCTTCTTATAACTTGGTCTTGTTTTTGGGGTTGTTAGCATGAGCATATCTATTCTCGTTACAAAAAAAAAAAAGAAACAAAAAACAACACAAAAATTCACATTGTTCTCACCCTGCTTCCTGTTCATCTAATAATAATGCTGATGCTTCAGTTTCTGTCAGCCGTGGAGTTCTTATCGAGGTAATACTTCTACGCACTTCTTCTGCCGGTCATCAATGAATCCTAGTAAACTGGCGCAAAATAGTAATCGTATAACATGAAAATAGAAAATATGAATAACACTAAACTTGGAGTTTCACAAACGCTCAACTGGCAATACACACAACCCACAACTACTACGACGTCACCCAAGCAGCCGCTGCCATTGTACTGCAGGCCCGAACCCGTCCAACGATACGTTTTAGATATACAAGGGCTTTGAGAGCTACCGCATATAACATCTGAGAGTGACATCCCAGATCTGAATGTACCGGGTTCGCAACACATGAGACACACCTTGATGAAACAGTTAACAGCAATAGAACACCTGTCGAGTCCTTTATGCGCCGCCGGGGCCACCAAGAAGAGCGAATCTCCGCACAATGCTGGGACCATACTCTTGGTACTGCAAGTTGTTAGCTCCTGGTGTCCGAATGATGAAAAATAGAAGCTTACCTCAGCCTTAGTGTGGCAGTATGAGCGGAACTCGGGGGTCTGACCCAGCAGACTACCACCAAACCACGGGCCATGGCGTTGCCGCTTGTGAGTGATAACCTGGACATCCAGACCACCACTCTTGGCACCACCGCTGCGGACCTCACTGGCGCGAATGCGGGCATCAACCAGCTGCTTGATGTCGCGCTGTAATCTACGGCCAAAGTCCTTGTACAACGTACTACCACCCGACAGAACCACGTTCTTGTACAGGCCTCGTCTCACGTCAATGGGCGACGACTGAATGACGTTGTCGACGACGACAGGAAGCGGGGTTAGGAAATCGGAGCTGTAAATCTCGGGGTTGAAGAAAATCTCGGGCGCCATGAAGCGCTCGTAACCGACGTCAAGTGAAACTTGGCGGCCGCCGGGCTGGGTCACGACGTGCTTGATGAAGCGACTGCGGTCACGGTCGAAGCGCGAAAACTCCTTGACGATATCAGGGCACACGTAGCAGTACTGCTCCTTGATCTCCTGGGCAGTGCGTAGCGACGAGTCGGGCTCGCCGCGATCACGCAGCATGGACTGCACAAAGTAGGTGATGTCGCGACCGGCAATGGGGATTGACTTGATGGACGAGCCAATGACGTAACCCTCGGCAACGGGAATGACGTGGGTAACACCATCACCAGAGTCGATGACGGTACCGGTCAGAGACCGATCATGGACCTTGGACGAGGTCCACGAGGCGGCCAGGGCCAGCACAGCTTGAACGGCAATGTACATACCGGCGCAGTTGAACGACTCGAAGAAGATTTCGGCAGTGTTCTCACGGTTCTCAGGGGGGTTCAGCGGCTACGGTAGACATACTGTGGTTAGTAGCAGTAACATCATGTGGTGGAGAGCGAAGGGGAACACACAGGCTCAGTAAGAAGAAAGAAGTGGTCTTCCGGCTCGACACGCAGGTACTTGAAGATGGAGTTGGACCAGAAGCGCTCCATGTGATCCTAGAATAGCAACAATAGTGTCAGTTCAGAGCTCAATTGGCAATTCTGGCGCATCGTCATCATCGTTCGTACCCAATTCTCTATTTGACCGTGGCGGATAGGGTAGTGGAGACCGTAACCTACGTCACCTGTTAGCACACATCACTACATAAAATATCAAAAATGGCCATTGAACCTACCAGGACCGGCAGAAGCAGCAACAGCTTCGTCGCCAATGAAAAAGTCCAAATCTTCAGTGCCGCGCTTGGCACTCAGGTGGCCACCAGGACCGGCACCGCCGTTGAGGAACGAGGGCTTGTTGGCTACAGCCGGACGGCCCGAGCCGGTGCCGCTGGAGCCGGCCGCGGCACTCTTTGTCGCGATGGCGGTCGGAAAGACGAACGAGGGCGAATCGTTACCGGCGAAACCTATAGCGAGGGAGAGACAGGACGGCGGTCAGAATGCGACACTTGTATTCGAGGATAAGGGGACGGGACGAAAGTAGCTATATGTAAATAGAAAGAGGGCGATCCGACCAGCTACCAATGGGAGGGGGGGCGCATACCGAGCTTCGAGAAACCCGTTCCGCTAAAAGTGGCAGCATTGTTAGCAGCTATCACGGCACCAATACGAATCAATCATCTGTTTCGGAAGCTCTGGCAAGTCTCTACTGAAGCTCCCGGTAGGCGGCGGAGCAGGGCAATTCGGCGGCGGTGAAGCGGGGCCGTCGGGACCTGAAGCTAGAGCTAGAGCCGGGACAGGGCGTAGAGAAAGGAGCTTACTTGTCCATGACAACGGCGGGAGTTTGGTTCGCCATGATGGGCTATAGAAACGGCGGCGAGCTTCTGAAATCGGCGATTAAAAAAAAAAGATGCGGAGGTTATTGAGAGGCACAGCCTAGGAAGATGATGGCCAGGCAAAGACAAGACAGTAAACAAGAAACAATTAATAGCTCGACAAGAATTGCTGTCGCTGGTGCTAATTCGGCGACAGTGAGTGGAGCTTGATGATGGAATGGATGACGAAGGGGGAGGGTTGATTATTCGTTCTTTAGCAATATGAACTGAGCCACTTCAGGTCAAGCAGCGGAGCAGAGCAGAGCAGAGCAAACAAGAGCTCATTGCTTCAATACAGTATTATGTGTTATGCACCCATAGGCAACTGAGGCTGGGCTACCAGGCCTGCTCTTAATGGCTAAGCCTACAGCCTTCCTTGCTAACTTACTGAGCTCCTGCTAGGAGCCCCACCAAAATAATCAATCAGCCAAGCTTCCAAGATACAGAAGCTCTAGCGCTATGCTTGTACTGAAACAGCACAGCAGCCCACTGTAGAAAGGTGGAGCACGTGTAAAGTCACGGGGGGGGATGTACTTAGCTACAGACTTTTGATCCTGGTCACCGAGCTTCTAGGCAGAAGATCGAGACAAGCCATGTTCACTTACACAGAGCTATTTCATTCAATTTATTGTTCGTGAGCCTAGTGAGCTGTAGGTTTAATTAATGGAACTCTATTTGTAGCTGATAAGACGGCATTTATGTCATTCATAAGTACCTGATATACGTCATTGAAGCCATGGCTATCACAGAGCAGCAGCAAATCTACTACTACCGCATTAATGCATCCGCCTGACTTGTTTTTTTTTTGGATTATTCACAGAGCATCACGATCTTGTTCACTAAACCCCAGGCCTCCAAATCTCTCCTTATGGTTGCACCATTAGTCAAAGTATTTTAGGCAGGAAGCCATCCTTGCTCTTTCTTCATTGTAAGTATTTATGGTGGCATGAGATAAAATAGGCAACTACCGGCTGCTTGCTCCTGGAGACCTCTATGTAACAAACAATCTGCTTGTTTGCGCTCCAAATAAAAATTCTTTCCCTTACTTCATTCTCTTTTTCTGATCTTCATCAACTTTCCCTTACAGAATTTCTTCACGGCATCTTTGTTTTACTCCTATAACTCACTCAGGTTCACCTATCTCGTGCAAATTAATCTTAGTCGATTTGACCTATCAACCTTACATTTCACCTACTACTAGTGCACCTCAACCATCCACGAATCAACCTACATAAACCTAGAAGTTTGGAAACCTACATTCCATACCTTTATACGAGTACCTTGTTCTATCATGTCCGAAACCAGTGACGACTTCTTTGGGCGCTCGAGCTCATCTTCACCACCACCCTCGAAGCCTATAATGGCCATCTATGTACACGCCGGCGCCGGGTACCACAGCTTACAAAACGAGAGGCTACATTTGGCTGTCTGCAGAGAGTAGGTTGTCTTGTATCTGTTCACTTCACACGCCTTCTCTAACTGCTTTTATAGTGCTTGCAACGCAGCCATGGTTATTCTCAAAGCAGGAGGCACAGCAGTCGAGGCAGCTTCTGCCGCTGTGGTGTCACTTGAAAACTCTGAGCTAACCAACGCCGGCTTTGGATCGAACCTCACGATGGAAGGTCGCGTAGAGGCTGATGCTAGTATCGTCGACCATCTAGGCCGAAGTGGCGCCTGTGGTGCTGTTCCTTGTGGGTATGTCTAAGCTGCTTCCCTCATCACCCACTAACTGTTCCTCGATAGATGTCCGGAATCCAATTCTTTTGGCCAAAATGGTTCTCAAGATGAGCCAAGTCCCGTTATCCCTTCGTCGTGTCCCACCCAATCTGCTGGTTGGAAAGGGTGCTGCAAACTTTGCGTACATGCACGGAATGCCTTTGGTTCGCAATGAGCTTCTCATATCACAAGGATCGGCTGAACGCTTTATCCGTTGGAAAAGAGAACTCCAAAAGGCTCTCAAGTTGGCAAAAGCAAAGCGCGAGGAACAAAACGAGGATCTTTCCCTGGCCGAGACGCACTACCATTCCATCCCCATCACTTGGCCCGAGTCTCCGAAACGCGCGGAATCGTCCCCTCCGCCTGTCGAAACGCCTTCTTGTCGGTCGACGCGGCTATTCCGGCCGTCCAAGAAGCGTGAGAGATCGATTCCCATTGCGAACACTCGAATCTGTGCCACAAGCGACACGGAGGATTTCCTGAATGACTCTGAAGCTGGTTCCGCTAGCTGTGCTCCTAGAAAACGGCATCGTGGCCAGGATGATGTCATTATGACTGATTTATCTGCATCTGGTGATGGCGCTGTTCCCGCTATGGGCGAGGATGATATCGTCGACACAGTTGGAGCTATTGCCATTGATTGCATGGGAAATATTGCAGCTGCTGCCTCTTCTGGAGGTATCGGCATGAAACACCGCGGTCGCGTTGGCCCTGCTGCGCTTGTTGGTGTAGGTGCTGCTGTCATACCCCGACATCATGACGACAAGGACGAAGTTTCCGTCGCAACTATTACCAGCGGTACCGGCGAACACATGTCTACGACAATGGCATCTCAAAAGTGCGCTGAACGGATATACAACGGCACGCGCCAAAACGAGCACGGTAGAGACGTTCCGGAAGACAACGAAGATATGGTTATAGAGTCGTTTGTGGTAAACGACTTTATGTCGCATCCTGGAGTTTTGTATTCTCCGGCACCGGCTGCTATTGGTGTTTTAACCGTCAAGCAGTCTCGACATGGCATTTACTTTTACTTTGCCCACAACACGGACTCATTTGCACTAGCTTCGATGACTGAGAATGATTCGGAGCCGCTATGTGTAATGTCTAGACGCCGGGCTAAAGCCTCGAATCCGGTCGCTAGAGGCGCTCGCAGAACAAAGGCTTAGGTGGGTAGGACCTCTTATACTTTTATTTATTTCCTATGCGTGCAGATATACGATGGCCCTAATTCTGGTATCGTTAGAGGTATATTTAATCGTATTTCTTAATACACACACAAACACAATAAAAAATTTAAAAATTATTATGTTGTCAAAAGGTGTCTGTGAATATTATCTAGTATTTTACTATGCATTGTCATATATAAAAATGGCCACGAGGCACAATTGCAGGATATGGTATAAAAGCCGGCATCTTTTAAGCCGGTCACCCTCTTAACGCCAATAAAAACAAAACTCTAAGCAGCTTGATGAGTAGACTCAGACTGCAATTGTAATAAAAGAAAGACCTGGGGGGGAAATATAAAAAAAAATTCGTAATCGTTTGCGGTCTCAAGGTCTTGGAGTGGCACTACCAGTCTCCTCGCGCGAGTTCCCCGGCACCGGAGTTCCCGATGCATTGGTGAGCACCTTCTTCTTCTTCTTCTTCTTTTTCCGCGGCACCACGGCCGGCTTGGCTCCATAAGCGCCCAGCTCAAGCGTAGACCCGCACGTCAGACACTCGGAATTGGGCGGCACCTCGCAGAAGATGCTCAGGCAGATGGAGCACACGAAGCCGGTATCGACGACGCGGCCATGGCAGAAGCAGGCCGCGCGGAAGTCCACTGTAGTGTGCGACGGGGCAATTAGGCGGGTGGCCGTCTGGTTGTCGGTACTGAGGCCAACCATCAGATACTGCAGGAAGCCGCGCGGTTCTGGAGCCCGCATGAAGACGCCGTTGGTAATAAAGCCGGCTTGTTGGAGGAGTGTGGCGTCGCCGCATAACGCAAGGGTGTCAATGGAGATGTTGCTGTGGGCAGCGGCAAAGACGGCGTTCATGGTGGGAATGTACTGCGTGGGCTCCGAGTCGGACACGGAAATGACGAGGATGCGGCCACTGATGCGGGGTTTGGAAGAGGTCTTGATGGAGTCTTCTTCAGCGGGGCCGCTCTCGGTGGTGTTGGTGGCGAGGAACACACGGTTAACATAATTAAGAGCAAGCGTCAGAGCGCCTGACAGTTGGGTTGTGGTGCAGCTGAGGTCGTCTTCGGTAGTACTGGCAACGAGCTTCTCGTAGCTGGACAACACGGTGCTTTCGATTTGAATCAGCGACGCCTCTTTGTGGGCGCCAGCGGCCTTGGCGACTGGCGTTGCATCGGACATAGCGACGTCGCCGTCAGCCTCGGTGGTGGTGGTAGTGGTAGTTTCTGGTTGCGGGTATAGCCAGGCGGCGCGGTTTGTGTGCGAGGCGACCAGGGCGACCTGGTTGGCAGTGCCCAGAGCCATGTGGGCGTTGACGAAAACGAGGGCATTGGCGATGGCTTTTGACAGTGGTAGACGATCATTGAGGGCGGCCCATGCTCGCGGATTTGTATCGAGAATGATAGCCAAGATTGATGCGCCCGAGTCAGCGGTGGCTGTGCTGGACTGGAGGTTGTATTCCGAGGCGTCGACGGCGTTCATTGTGATCGATCGGTGAGTTTATCGTGATCGATCGGTGGGTTTATCGATGGGTGGGACACAATGAGGGAGCTGGCCCCCGTGGCAAAAAGTAGCAGAGCACAGATGGAATTGAGCAGAATGGATGAGGACGTTATAATTGAAGGGCGGGAAGCAGAAAGTACAATGAATTGTTACTAAAGCGCTGTAGCAAACAAGAAATTGTCCCCCCAAGCTTACGCTCTTTCACAAGCTGGAATTGGCGGCGCAGGAAGAAGTGATGTCAAGAGAAGGCTGAAGGATGAGGGAAGGCTGAAAACTGCTAGCCGAACACGTCGATTCCACAGAAAGACACAAACCAACCAAGCGCCGCCATGACGCCAGACCACGTGACCGTGTGCTAAAATCAGAAGGCCAGCGGACAGACATCTGGGCCGATAAGATAAGCGACCCTAGTCGTGGAGGGGCAAACTTGGTGGGTTGGTGTAGTGGTATGCAACTAAGAAAGCTCTAGTTAAAGCTTCAATTTCTGGGTGGAAGCTGACATTTCCGGCTGCGTTCTAACAAGGAAAGACATTTGATTTGTTTTTCTCTCGTTTGGGCAACTGTTTGAAATTTCTTTTTCCTATTTTTTTTTTTCATCATCAATCAACAAACCATCCAATTACAGGAAAGTTTGTCGATTGATTTACCTGATTCCAACAAGCTTAACTAACCTCAACCCCTGCTTTCAGTTATCGACCATGGCTTCAACTGTGGTTGCTGCGCCCAAGCAGTACACTGCTGTCGAAGACGATGTGCAGCTTACCATTGCCCGTTTGATGGAAGGCGGCCAGGAAGACGAAGAAACATGTCGCGATCTCGATAAACTGACTAAGCTGCTGACAGAGGACAAGGCAGCCCAGGAGAAAAAAGACTATCAGTCCATCACCCGCGTCGTCGATGCCGACTGTGTCGATACTCTGCTGAGCTATCTCGACATGCGCCAGCCCGATATTGTCCGCGGCCACGCCACACTAACCATGTCGGCGTACTTTCAGGCTGCGGGCGAGCCGGGCGCGCAGAAGCTCAAGGCGTTCTTCTTTAGTCGCATTGAGCGTGGCACTTACGACGACTATATTGTGGCTTTTTGCGTGGCTGCTGCTGCTTTCCCGGTGGTGCCCGAGGTGACTGCTGAGGTGTTCCTTAAGGAGGGTTTCCTCTCAAGCCTTGGCCCGCTCATGCGCCGCAAGTGGAAGAGCCGCAAGGTGGAGACGGCGTGCTTGGACATGCTGAGCGCCGCCTGCATGAACAGCCTGTGCAGAGATGCCGTGCACAAGTATTGTCTTGAGTGGCTTGATGAGATTGTCGAGCAGGACCCTGAGGGCAGCCCCAAGCCAAAGACGACGGAGCCTCAGCACGATCAGCAAGAGGGCTCTATTTCCAGCAGAAGGCACTCTCAGCAAGTGCAGAAGATGGCAGCCGTGATTCTGGCCAAACTCCAGGTGTGTTTTTGACTCTGGTTATCAAACAACCCTAGTATATTATATCGGGTTTCTCCCTCTTCTTTTTTGACATTGATCTCATCTTCCCTAGTTGACTGACTGACCGACAGAGCGAAGGCCGTGCCAGCTCCGCCCAGTAATAACCCGGAAAATAAGGTTGCCGTTGCCGCCACGAGCATCGAGGATCTGTCCAACATGTTTACCGAAATGCTGGTTGACGACGATCGCGACAAGAGCCACAGCCAGGCCATTGAGGGTTTAGCCTATGCATCGCTGCAGCCCACGGTCAAGGAGATCCTCGCTCACGACTCCAAGTTTCTCAAGAACCTGGTCAAGCAACTGGAGACAACATCGCCACGGTCTCCGCTGACATATGGTGCTCTTAGCGTTCTCGTCAACCTAACACGGTTCCTCCCGGTTCTCAGCGACGAGGAGGAAAAGATGAACCAGCTCAAGGCCTACGCAAACGCGGCCGGTAAAGTCTCCGGGCCTAGTCCTCTAGACAGCGACCAGCATGTGGAAGCACGCTGTAGCAAGGTGTTTGAAGCAGGCGTGATGCCTGTGCTTGTCACGCACAGCAAAAACGGCTCGCCAGCATCTCTTATGCTTATTGTCAGCATTATCAACTCGATTGCGACCACCAAGTCTCTGCGCGGAAAACTGGCTCAGCAGGGCGCCATTAAGCTCCTCCTGACGGCCTGGGCCACTCTTCCTGCTGCCCAGGAAGCAGGCAAATACCTGGCGGCCCATGCGCTGGCGCGCATCATGATTAGCACCAACCCCGCCATGGTGTTTGGCGGCAACCGCAGCATCTCGCAGCACGCTGCAATTCCTCCCTTGAAGACGCTGCTGACTCCGCCGGAAACAAGTGGCCGCCGCAACCTGCTCCCCACGTTTGAAGCGCTCATGGCCCTGACCAATCTCGCGTCCATGAACGACTCGGATACACAGCGCAGCATTATCCGCAGCTGCTGGGACAAGATTGAAGACTTGCTTCTGGCCAACAACCCGCTCATTAGCAAGGCCACCATGGAACTGGTGTGCAACATTGTGCAAAGCCCCGAGGGCATTGCGCTGTACGCCGACGGCAGTCCGCAGGCCAATAACCGGCTGCACATCCTCCTTGCCCTGGCCGACTCGGAAGACGAAGGCACGCGCAGTGCGGCCGGCGGCGCGCTGGCGTCCATCTCGGGCTTTGACGGCGTCATTGATGCGATCCTGGCGCGCGAAAAGGGCGTGCGCGTGGTCATGGGTATGTGCGACGAGGAGAACGAGGACCTGCGCCACCGTGCGGCCGTCATCATTTACAACATGTTGGCGGCAGAGTCGGAGGCCGGCGCGAGGGCGCGCAAGCGGTTCAAGGAGAGCAACGGCGTGCAGGTGCTCACGTCGTGTGCCAAGACAAGCCGGCGACCCGAGGTGATTGAGGTTATTGTACAGGCACTCAAGATTCTACTCGAGTCTCAGGACTAGTAGCAGTAGCAAAGAGAGCGGTGATTGTTCTTGTGCTTGAATGTATTGCTTGTTGATGTAGTAAGTAGTAATGTGCAAGTTGACCGTTTATTTTTGTGTATCCATAGTTATTTTACATAAACCGAAACAAGCCCTATGACTGCTCGGTCTTGGTAGCCTCCTCCTTCTTCGACTCCTCCTTCAACTCCTCCTTCAACTCCTCCTTCGACTCAGCCTCTGAAACATCGTCCACTCTAGACATGACACAGGCACCCTCTACATGGCCCGTCTGCGGGAAGAAATCAAAGCCGCGCAGACTCTCCACCTCGTACTTTGCGCCACCTGCCTCCTCGCAGCCACGCACCAGAAAGCCGACATCACGAGCTTGCGTGTGCACATTGCACGAGATGTAAATGACCCGCTTGGGCGCAAACCTCAACAACTGACGCAAAAAGTCCTCGTCGCAGCCCTTGCGCGGCGGGTCGAGAATCACAAGCGTCTCGTCCGACGCATACGTCACGCTCTTGAACAGCTCGCCGGCATCGGCCGCAATAAACGAGCACCGCTCGGCCGACATGCCGTTGAGCCGCGCATTGTCGCGCGCATATGTAATCGACTGCTCGGCAATGTCAATGCCCACGCTGTTGACAAACAGGTCCGACAGTGAAATGGTAAACAGGCCCGAGCCCGAGTACGCGTCAATCAGGTACTTGATGGGCGATGTGGCCGCCGTGGTGTTGGGCGGGTGCACGTTGGCGCGCACGTATTCGGTAAACGGCTTGAGAATCGAGTTGTTGTTCTGGAAAAACGAGCCGGCCGGGTTCGTAAACAGCTTGCCGTTGACGTACTCGGTGGTCTTGGCCAGTGCATTGGTCTCGTACGTCTTGACATCGACGCAGCCGTCGTCGGCCTCCACCATGACTGTGTCGTTGTCGTTGATTTCGGTAGGGATGTCGGCACTGCCCTGTGCATAGCGCTTTGTGCTCTCGCGCACCAGCAGCGTGGCGCCGCGCGAGTACTGCGCCAAATTTTCGGCCACGCGCTTGCGCTCGTTAATCACACCCTTGCGCACCACCGGCGTGCCGATCGGGCAATCCTCGATATCCAGCACCTTGCGCCGGCCCTTGAGCATAAAGCCGATCTCGGGCACTGCGTCAAACTGCGGCTTCTCGCCACGGCGCTTCAGCGCCCGACCGCCCGGCGGCCCGTCGAAATGCGGCGTCAGCTTCGTGCGGTATCCATACTGCAGCGGGCTGCCAATGGTCTCGCCCACGGCCACAGGTAGCTCGATGCCGGAGAAATTCAAAAAGGCCTTTTCGACAATGCGCTTCTTGATGGCCAGCTGGTCGGCGTAGTCAAGCATCTGGAACTGGCAGCCGCCGCACTTGGAAAAATACTGGCACTGCACGCGCGAGTCGTCGCGGCGCGGCGACGGCGTCACTATGCTGATAAAGTCGGCCATGGAGTGCTTGTCGGCCAGCAGGTGGCGCACCACGCGGATGCGGGCCACGTCGCCCGGCACGACGAACGGGACCGTGTAGATTTGCGAATGCGGCGAGTCGACTTGTATGGCGAGTCCGTCGCCGGTGGACGACAGCTCGTGCACGTGGACGTCGATCTCGGAGCCGGGCGGCGGCAGCGCACCAAAGTCAACGGCAGCGTCGGGATCGATGCCGCGGTCTTTCATGAGGGCCAGCAGGTCCATGCGCAGCACGTCCTCGGACGAGCCCTGGGTAATGTTTTTTTCGCGCTTGGTCTTCTTCTTCCACGGACGGCCGCCCTGCGACTTGCCGCGCTTCTGCGGCGCACAGGCCGGAGCCGAATCGGTCATGTTGGAGCGGAGGCTAGTGGAAAAGAAGCGGGTGGGCGGCGGAAGACAGACGGCGTGGTGGGGCAAAACTCGGAGGGATAATCGGGTCGCCGTGGATTGGAAGATTCGAGTCACCGTAGATGGGAAAAATCGGGCGGCGAGGCGCATCAAGTTGGGCGGAATTTTGTAAAATGGAAGAATAAAGCTTATAGCAAGGCTGTTTGGTGGTGGTTTGTGACGGCAAAATTCCAAGTCTAATCGATTTAGAAAATTTAGAGCTTGGCCAGCGCACCTTTTGATTGGCCGATAAGTGTTATCGCTGACCGGACTGCATTTTAGCAGCGCTCATTGGACAGTGTATAAACCCTGGCTTTCAACAACCCTATTGATTTGCAACCGTACTTATGAAGAACTTATACTAGTACCACGACCAAAATCTATTTTAATGCTGCGCCTAACTCAAACCCCCACCAGCGGTTATTTCCGTCGGCGTTTCCTGTCCCGTTTTGCGCTCACAGACTTAAGACGACGACACTTGAAAGTGCCGGGAATTGTCACTGGGGCACGGGCGATTAATTAATTAGTAGTACTAGTATTACTGCTAGTAGAGCCATGCCGCCTGCGTTTATGCTTTGCTGTTGCCCATGTTCAGCCTAGCCAGGGCAGATCAAGGGGCAAATAAGAACAGCAGACAATAGCCGTTGTTGACAGGGTATGGAGAGGGGGGGGGG
>LKBB01000017.1:116496-127020 GCA_001513885.1 Thielaviopsis musarum
AAAAAAAAAAAAAAAAAAAAAAAACTGAACGGAGAAATAAATCTATTGATTTTGAACAAACTCACGCTCCCTGCGTCCTCCTTGCCTATTCAGGGCTAGACCAAAGAGCTAGCAAACAAGTGGCTCAAGGGAAAAAAAAAAAGGACCCCTATTGCAGAGCCAAGCACATAAGTCCTGCTTGAGTTTAGCTCGATCTGGAGTTTGAGATGGATTTGGGATGAGTTCGATAGCCTCGTGCCGTTTTTGTAGTATTAGTAGTAGTACTTGCATATATAAAAAACTACAGCACAAGCACTGCCAAACAAGGCTGAACAACTCAACAACAAAGGTCGATCTTCGCTTTTAGCCCTTCTCCCTTTCTGCCTTTCTCCTCGATCGTCTCGCTAAAGGGAGTGTTTGATCTTCATTCGCAGCTTCTGTTTTCCATTTTTTGTGCTAGTCTCTCGTTTCTTGTCTACGCAACAGACCGCCAATCTTCTGTGATCATCAGCTTCGATTCTTCTATTTCTCCTTGCTTGTCTCGCTTCATTTTCTTTTTTTCGCTTGACGAGCTTCCACGCAGTTTCCGGAATAACCAGCAGTGTATAAATCCAAAGGGAAGTTTTTCTTTCTTTTTTTTTTCTTTCTTTTCTTTTCTTTTTTTCTCTCGCTGTTATTTCTTTTGTTTGAGACTTTGCGCGCGCGCCCCTGGAATAAATCACAGCGAAATGCGAGGCTTTTTCAGACTATGTGCGAATAACTCCCCCGCGAGGAGACAAGAGAGGACGAAAAGGTGCAAGCAAAGAAATAACAGAAAAATAACAAGCAAAAACTAGCCCGGATCAGGCTCCGTGACCACGGTTCTGGCAGGGCTAGGGCCCTCAAAACAAGGCAAGGCTTTTTACCTCTGCATTTCCTTCCCCCCCCCCAAAAAGCCAGTGCTCATGACCTTCACATGCTGGTGGGGGTGGTGTTTCAGGGCCCTGCCGATGAGAATTAGCACAAATGTGGGCTTTGCACGGCCCTGGAAGGGGCTGACAGGGTCTGTATGCAGGTACCTGCCCACTAACGGACTAACAAACTTACAGTGAATTTTACGCAAGCTCTTAACGCATATGGCCCTGACTGGATTTCTGCTTAATGACCCATTCTAGCAGGCTTGACATGGACGAGCCTTAAAGTGCACGCACAACAAGAAACAAGATACGATAGAACAAAGGGGTCGACCGAGATGACTGCATTTCTGGATATTTCGGGATGAATTAAACCCAAGAAAAGTTCATCTCACCATGTACTGGGAAGTTTATGCTGCCAAAATCAAGAATACCTTTTTCTTCGGCATTGTCATCAAATGACAAAATAGACCATAAAAACAGTTTGGCAGCCATTGACGGAAGAAGAACGGAACGACCCAATTTCAACCCGTTAATGCTTATGCTGTCAAACTTGGGTTAGTCTTGTTAGCCCAACAAACCAAGGCATTTATCGGCTTTGATACCAACTGAAAAGCTCCAGAATAGACCCAGACTCTGGGCTTCTTTGGTTGAGACGGAAGCTGTGTTTAAATATCACGACCCAAAATGCTTGACTTTCGGCCCGCATTAGCTCTATGTAACGTTTGTGGTTTTTTTTTTCTTCTTGTTATTCTTTTGTAACCTGTCGGCCGCATTCAGCATTTGCATCGTTTGTTATGTTAATGCATGGTAGGGTATCGTAGACAGACCAATCGGATCGGTGGAGCGGGTGTTGGCGTGCATAGAGGAAGCAAGTGCAGCGAAATAGGCCTTAGATGTAACTGCATTTAGGTTTTTTCTTTTTTCTTCTTTTTTTTATTTATTTTTATTTTTTATTTATTTTCCTTTTTTCTTTATTTTTGTAGAAATGCAGAGGTAAAAAGAAAAAAAAAACTTTGATAAGAAAAAAAAAAGTCTCGGAGGATGCCGGCGATGATCCGTCCCGGGTTCGTGAGTGAAATACTAATGCATCCCAAATCACTACGGGCAAACTACGATGTATACGCCTGATTTATTGCCACCAAACGCAAACAAACAAGCAAATCCATTTGCGCGTTGTTGATCACTATGCTCGTTCAATCCTGCCTATTCTTCATTTTGATAGGTCGTGCCATCCAACCGGCTGACAAAGTCTGTTCTTTTTTTTTTTTTTTTTTTTTTTTTTTTTTTTTTTTTCTTGTACAGGGCCTTGTACGTAAGTAAGTACTTGAATAAATTCCAAAAAGACCCTGTTCATAGTAGCGACTCCTCACCAAGAAGGCTAATAGAGGAATGTAAGTATGTTTATCCCGGAAGTATGGCTTTAGGAGCTAGGATTGTTCCTCTATGTGTTCTTGTATTTCCAATCCTAGGCTCACGTTTCTTTTTCGGGGGGCCTTGTTCTCTTCCCATTGGTCTGCCCACGGTTTTGATGGCTGAGTTCCATACTACGAGCAGAGCTGACAATCTTTTATAGCCCATTGCCCTGCTACCTACACATGGGGAGTTGGCCGTTATGAGATTTGCAAAATGGATTGCGTTCGAGGCTTTTGCCGGCTGTCTGACAGCAGACTAATTACGGGTCCAACTGTTTGTTCGTTTGACTATTTGATTGGGTCGACAAGAACCAAGAAGATAGACGGCCAAAGACGAGATAGGACAAGTCAGTATGCGGCTCGAGCAGAAGTCGATCAGGATCCAGCGTATCGTGTGTACTAAGATAAGTATTTACTCACTTAAGTTAGATTTTGACTGGCAGACACAAGCCAACCACCCTCCTTCTCGTTCTCCCGCCGTCTTGGTCCCGTTCGCTAGTTAGCAACAACACAGCGTCAGCGACCATGACCATATTTCGACCTGTGCTTTTTTTTTTTTTTTTTTTTTTTTTCCCTCTTCTTTCTTTCTTTCTTTTTTTTTTTCTTTTTTTCTTTTTTTTCTCTTTTTTCTGATGCTCCTGTTGTCTCTGTTCTGGAGTTTAACGGAATAAAAGGCCAAAGAAAAAAGAAGGTGCAATTTCGATCCGGGCCATCAAGGCTTTTTCTTTTTCTCTCTCTTTTCTTTCCCGTCGTTGATGGATTTAGAGGATGGATCATCATGGGAAAGGCGTGAAGAAAAAAAAAAAAAAAGAAAGCTGTAAAAAAGTGGCTGGGCCAGCCATTTGGCCTGTGGCGCAAGAGCTCTACAAGTACTCGTTAGTTACTTGCAGTAGTGCTAACGACTACCGAGGCAGGCAATGTTATCTCTTTGACTGGGAAGCTCACGAACCCGGCACATTCGTAGGCTTGTTTGGCCCTTGGAATTGCCTTGCCAAACCTGTTTGAGAGGAGGTGGCAGTGGCAGCAGAACTTTCTAGTGCCCAGAATAGTTCTTGTTCGTCTCCTGGATCGAGGACTTTATTCACAAGGCCAAGTTGAATGTACAGAGCCAGTTTGTACAGGAGCCAGTTTGCACAAGAGCCAGTTTGCACAAGAGCTAGTTTGCACAAGAGCCCTAAAGACCATGCATCACGGGCTTTTGACAAAAAAAAAAGAAAGGCTGGATTTAGTTTGGTCAAACTCACTACATGCCCGTAATTTGTGCCGACCAAGTAGTAATTTCAAAGAATCGCTGCGGCGATCTTACAGGTTCATGCTCACGCGATTGTGCAGAACCCTTTACAATTTCTTTTTATTCTTTAATTTTTAATTTTTTTAATTCTTATTTTTTTTCGTCATCGTTTTTTTTTTCCCAGTGCATAAACGCGTCATTAGCATGAAGACGCGTTGCGGAATGAGTTGCATATGTACTTACTTATTAAAGTGCTTTACTGTAAAAAGTACAAAGTTAAGGATATGTAAAGATTTGTGGTTTGCAGGTTCTCTGCAGAAGCGAAATAGGCAACGTTGTGAGCGGAAACAATGTAGGATGCGAAATGGTACCTGACGCTGCATATTAAGTATGCACGCCGTGCATTAAGAGTGGATAGCCAGCACGTGCTTAGCAGACTTGTACCAAAAAGCAGACTTGTACCAAAAAGCAGACGTGTACCAAAAAGCAGACTTGTACCAAAAAGCAGACTTGTACCAAAAAGCAGACTTGTACCAAAAAGCAGACTTGTACCAAAAAGCAGACTTGTACCAAAAAGTAAAAAGGGGATTTATTTTCCATTTTTTTTTTTTTTTTCAAAAAAAAGCTTCTTTTTGCGCAGCTAAGAAATTTGTGGTTCACCTTGTATGAAAATCGCTTCTATCGGGTCTTCTGTTGGATTTGCGCTCTACTTTGGAGGCCATGAAAAAAGTAGCACTACGACGCACTTGAGTAAGTACTATAATACAAAGATGAAACGCATAAACATGCATAAACACGCATAACATACTTAAATACACAGATAAGCTGCACAGACAATGACATAAACATAAGCTGTTGTACTAAGTATAGAGCGGGGGCGCGCTTCACACATTTCTTTTTCTTTCCCTCTCTTTTAAGCGATAGCCGCTTGTGCATATTTCTACAAGTGTCAAAAGATTAGCCGTCAACACCAGACATTTCTTTTCTTGCCATTGTCCACTTAAGTGCTTCCTTTATTAGTCCAAGACAATGAATGGGGGGGGGGCCATAAAAGAAAGTTTTGACATGAACCTTTCAGAGTTTTCCCTTAGCTAATTGAAATTAATTAGTTGTTCACTATTTTGATAACAACAATGGAATTTGGGCTAACTTGGCCGCAAAAAAAAAAAAAAAAAAAGCTTGAACCACCATCCACTACGCCTCGCTTGTGATTCTTTCTGCAGCTCATTTTCCTTTGATCCAATCCGATAAACGATGACATGGCCGGCGATAACATTGGCCGAGAGATTTCTACTTTTCAAGGTCCAGTTAACAGTACAATGCTTTTGCCAAGACCCAGACGAACAAATGGCATAATGGCGCCAGACCGGCAGCGTGGGAGTTGTCTTTATCAGGCTGTAACGCTCAGTATTCTGTCCTGTACTACGTCTGCATGGTCGAGCGAGATGGAGTAGCAGCAATTCTGGCCCATGGAACGGTGGTGTTTGGCCATGATCAGAGTCTCGTATATTGTACAAGTATGTGACGAATAGACTCGCCCCCCGCGGCCCAATCTAGCAGCCATGCCACGCTCTCGCCCAAAACGGATATCCGATGCCCGGCTCCAAGCTGCGTTGGCAGCCTGCTTAATCTGCTTACACGTGCAAAAAAAACGAGCAACGACTACAACACTAGCAGCAAGCCGCATGGGCCGCTTATTTTGCCTTGCTATAAATTGTGCCGTTGCGGGCTTAGTCTGACGCCTTGGGATTTGTTGTGTTGCATTACATCCTCCCACCTAGTGGTTAAAAAAATATCGTGGATTGGATTGGCCGGAGGGGTTTTTTTTTATTTTTATTTTTTTTCTTTTTTTCGATCGGAAAGTTATCTTCCTTTTGATCTCTACGAGCCTAAAGGCAAATAAAGAAGAAAAAAAAAAGACCTGACAAGTTGTAGGATCTGGACACGATAGAAATGGAATCTGTGAGTTATCGATGTGGCTGATCTTTTCAGTGGGATATGTATCTACCTACTAACTAGCCCTAGGCAATCTCGCTTTATGTCTCCGTAGAAGAGGTTTGTTTAGCATTTCGTCAAAAGCCGATAAGAAGTAAGCCGCCCGCCCGCTTTGCTACGGACATTTTCATGAGGGTGGACATTTTCATGAGGGTGGACATTTTCATGAGGGTGGACATTTTCATGAGGGTGGACATTTTCATGAGGGTGGACATTTTCATGAGGGTGGACATTTTCATGAGGGTGGACATTTTCATGAGGGTGGACATTTTCATGAGGGTGGACATTTTCATGAGGGTGGACATTTTCATGAGGGTGGACATTTTCATGAGGGTGGACATTTTCATGAGGGTGGACATTTTCATGAGGGTGGACNAAAAAAAAAAAAAAAAAAAAAAAAGAACCGTCAAGCGACAGTTAATATTAAGACAAAGACAAAGGAAGTCGGCCAAACGTCCGTTCAGTCACATTATAAGCCTTTTTATGGATCCTTTTGGGATCGCTGTAGCATTCGGGACGTCAAAGCGTGCATTCACTCTGTTTTCTCTCTTTTTTTTTTTCCTTTATTTTTTTTATATTTTTATACGTTTTTCCCTTTTTTTTTTTCTTGAGTTCTCGATTACTAGTAATAGTAGAACTACTGAATATTTATAAATAAAACTGCCGCGCGGGGCCCACACGTGTTATATCCACCATAAATTATCCTACAACTAAAGTACAGACCAAACTCGCTCTTGGTACCTGATGTGCTGTTCCACTGCACATCTCGCCTGTATTGCAGGCAGGCTTCGGCTATGTTTGATATGAGTGGATGCTAATTCTCCAGGCACTTCCGCAAGCAGATCTTAGTCCGATAGACGAGAAAAACCGGAAACCGCCAATAATTCCGGACTTAGTCCACTCTATTTTGACAGACTTGCAGTAGCTTATTTATTTTCTGGTGGACGTTTATCCGTCAAGTCCATCTTTTAGCTATATTGCATACATATTATACTTGCATTATGCCTGGCTTGTAGACGCAACACAAATCTGACTGAGGCACAGACAAAACCAGTTTCCCTCTCGCAACGCTGAAACATGACATTTTCTCTCCTGCCTCTCTTCTTCCACTTTCCAAAAGTCTACTTTCTTTATCTCTTCTTCTCCCACTTCCTACAAGTTTTCTTTTATTCAGTACGGAAATGCCGCACCAAAACAAGCCGTCGTTTTGCTCCACATGAGAGAACCCGCCTACATGATAATGACCTTAACCCCCATCCGCCAGTTGGTCCGAGCAGATTGTCCACTCGTTCCGTTCTGCGGCATAAAGCACATAACTTGCGTTTCATTCTGTAACCCATACGAGCTGAGCCGAACAGATACCCACAAGATCTAGACCTCGCTGATATCTTTACTACATGCACTCTCCGGAGCCCAGATACGACTTTGGCCCGCGTTGAGCTGGTGTTGAAGCCAAACAACAAATTGGGTTTGCTCGAGTATGGTAGAAATCAACAAAAGGCTGAATTGCAGTTTAAAAGAAGCTTGGCACATCGTTCGTCTATCTTTACCAGCTGTGTGTCCCCTATAAACACAGCACTATAAAAAGCGATATGAATTGATAGACAACCATAATACGAGTTATACTGTACATTAGAGTCCTGCTGGGCTTCCCGTAGAACTTCAATCATAGACCCTCATCTTCTACCTTCAACCAAATGCCCCATATTTTGCCTATTGAGGCTAAAGTTGATGCATAAGTTCAAGTAGTACAAATACTTTTAATGGGGAGATATCATCTTGATGAGTTTGCAAACACATAAACCTTTAAATGAGTTGGCAGCAGCCAGGCCTGGTATATCAGATACACTAAGTAGGCTCAATGCAATCCGCATATATAGGCCATGAGACTCTCGAGTGCTAACGTGCTTGAAGATAGAAACTTGAGTCCAGGCTCTAGTAATTCACTCATACTGACCCATACTGGCAGTTGGTCACTTTTCTTTATTCGCGTGGATATGCTTAACCCTTACTCCTTCTCCTCAACAGCGGCAGCTTAGCCCTTACTCCTTTTCTTCAACAGCGGCAGCCTAGCCCTTACTCCTTCTTCTCCTCCACAGCGGCAGCCACAGCCACCTCGCCAGCGGCTCCCTCCTGCTCCTCGCTCTTGATGCCGTGAACAACGCGCAGACCCTCGGCCTTGCGCGCAATCTCCTCAATGTCATTCTTGCGCTGGATGCGCATCTTGACCTCCTGGGCCAGGTTGGCGAGGGGCACGAGAACGCCCTCCTTTTCAGGGTGGCCGTCACGGAGACCCATTTCCTTGATCCTGGAGGGAAATCACATGTTAGCTCTTCTGTTGGGGCTCGAGGAGATCAGGGCAAGGTATGTCCATCTACTGCTGATATCTGGTCTTCAGCAGGCCTTTCAGCTGCGTCTGGCCAACAGAGGCTGAGCGGCTTGAGACTGGCAGACACACAACAACCACCTTAAACAGGATGCACTTACTTGACTTGGCCGTTGGCAATCTCGTCCTCGCCCAGAATGCAGGCAAACGGAACAGAGTTGGCCTCGGCCGCCTTGAACTGGTTAGGCAGACGCGGCTTGCTATACAGCTGTTAGTCCACTTGTTCCCCTTTGAAGACAATCCCCCCCCCCCCCCCCTTGGAACAACCGCCAAAACTTACTTTTTCCACAGAGTCTCGGCGTTGATGCCGGCGTCCCACAGTTGCGCCAGAACCTGCATGCGCTCCTTGATCAGACCAGAGCCCAGAGCCATGACAAACACGTCGACCTCGGTCTTGCGGATTTCGCGGTTCTCGGCAGCCAGGCGCGCCTTGGTAATGGAAAAGATGCGGTCGATACCAAACGAAATACCAACGCAGCTAGTTTGTTTGTTAGCCAGGGGAGATACCCAAGTAATGGCGACATTGGATAGACTTACGGAATCTTGCTCTTGGGCGAGAACATGCCGACCAGCTCGTCGTAGCGACCACCAGCGGCGCTGGTTTCATATTAGCCTCTGCTTTATTCACATCCGCTTCAAAAACGAGTCAAAGTATATAACTTACACACTGCCGACACCCACGGTGGGGTCAGCTGACCGGTCGTCGTCCTCGCTCAGCTTCTTGGCCTTCTTCTTCTTCTCCACAGGAGCAGCCTCCTCGCCCGTGGGCACTTCGGGTCTGGACTCCTTGGTGACGACCTCGAAAATCAGGCCGGTGTAGTAGCTGTAGCACCTGTTAGTCCCCCAGCTCATGGCCATAGTACACGCCGGAATAGGAAAAAAAAAAAAAAGAAAACTCACTCAAGACCACGCGCCAGCGACAGGTCAAACGACACGGGCTCTAGGCACTTGAAAGCATCCAAGTAGGTGAACAGCAGCTCCAGGTCGTCCATGCCGGCCTTCATCGACGCATTCGCCGCCAGATCCGGGTCCGCTCTGAGCTTCTCGAGCAGCTCCTGCTTGCCCTTGAGCACAACCCACTCGCCAATCTTGTCGGCAACGTCCTCAGCTAGGCCCTTTTCCTCAACCATTTCCTTGCGGACCTCGGCCCAGGGCGCCTTGTCGAGCTTGTCGACGGCCGACGAAATGGTGCGGATCTTGTCGGCCGGCACGCCGCACACCTCAAAGATACCGTCGAGGATCTTGCGGTGGTTCAGCTTGATGGTGTAGTTGCCGGCCCAGCCCAGGCCGTTGAACACCTCGGTGATGATGCGGATGATTTCGCTGTCGGGGAGCATGGGATCGTAGATGCCGGCAATGTCGAAATCGCACTGGTAGAACTCTGGTGGGGGGGGTTAGTTGGGTTCTTAGAGTAGACGGAAAGAAAGAATGCGCACCTCTCATGCGACCCTTGGTGACGGCCTGTTGTTGATGTTGTTGTTAGACACTGTACAAGACCGAGACTATATATTTCAGAACAAACAACATACCGGCTGGTCACGGCGGTACACCTTGGACAGGTTATACCGCTTGATGTTCTGGATCTCCTTGTTCATGGCCAGGAAACGCGCAAAGGGAACCGTCAGGTCATATCTCAGCGAGCAAATCTCACCGCCCTGGTCCTGTAGATGGCTGGTGCATTAGCACATAACTCTAGGCGCGCTCTATGCAGCAAAGCGAGGTGTGTTTTTCGATTCGTACCTTGAGGTCGTAGATAAGCTTGGAATCCTCACCGTACTTGCCGGTCAGGATCTCCTTGAGCTCGAACTAGAGGAAGAAAAAAGAAAGCTTAGCATGTGACGGTCATTTCGGAAGTTGGAAGCCAATTGGCGCAGGGCCAGCTTACCACAGGCTGGTCCAGCGTCACACCACCGTGCTTCTTGAAGACGCCAGTGATGGTCTGGAAGATCTGGTCACGGATGGCAATGTCGGTGCCGAACCCTAAGAGCGAGCGGAGGCAAAAGTCAGCTAAGCCGGGTTTCTTGTCTCCAACGACAAGTCAAAACTCAAGCTAAGAAGAAAAAAACGCACAGTCGCGGGTGCCCTTGGGCGTCTTGAGCTCAAACTTCTGCTTGGCGCCCATTCTGGAAATATTATCGGCGTTGAGTCGAAGAGTTGGGAGGGTCGTCGAGAAGGATCGGCGGACAGCGGCCGGAGTAGCGGCAAAATTCAGAGTCGGGATGGTACAAAGTATCGGGAGCGATCGCGGGGCCGGTCCGAAGCGGCTTAGAATTCGGGCAGACGTCAGTCTAGTGGTAGGCATATAAGAAAAGAAAAAAAAAAAGCGACTCCCGGGAAATCAATCGGCGTTGTCTTTCTTTTGTGTTAATCCTTTATTTTTCCCTTTAGCTGTAATTTGACTTTTGCGACACTTTAAGGCCTGGAGAGAAGGATGGAAATAAAGCTCTTATGCAGGGCTGCTACTCTTTCAGCGCTGTAATTTCCGACTTTGCGCTGTCTTACGGTGCTGTTTTAGCAACTCGCCGCTACAGTCACCGCCCATAACTTTACTTTTACAGGCCGAAGCTTTTATGCCGAAAAACCAAGCCCGGGGGGCCAATGAAAAAAAAAAAAAAAAAAAGAACG
>LKBB01000017.1:127071-141446 GCA_001513885.1 Thielaviopsis musarum
AAAAAAAAAAAAAAAAAAGAACGTGAAACGGGGCGGAAGTGACTCACTAACTTTTTCTGTATTAGCAGCTGGAAACTGGAAATTTAGTGGGCGAGGAAAGAAGAATTGTGAGAGAGAGAAGTGAAAAATGAGCGAAAATGGCCTGAGGAAAGAAGAAAAAAAAATGCCTGCATCTTGTGTGGCTGCTTGTCGCAAATAGCGGGGTGGTGGGGTTGGCGTAGGCGAAGCTGGGAAGCCAATCAGAGATAGCCTTATCGGCCTCAGCTGGTTGCACGGCTCTGACTAAGCCATCATGACTTCAGCGCGTGCTATTGTTAGAGCTGTTGTTCTACTCGGCGAAGAAATAGTTTAATGAACATGACGTAGACTGCTATTACTACTACTTGGACCACATGCACTTATCCCTTGCTATTGGTCTGACTTAAGCCCACGCCTTGAGCATCGCCTTGACAATGGCCGCCGACTGCGTCACCACAAAGTCATGGCCGCCGGGCAGCTCCTTGATGGTGACGGTTTCCTTGCCGCCCATGAGTGGCAGCGCATCGGTGCGGAAGTTCTGTGGCATGATGATCTCGTCGTTCTTGGCTAGCAGCACCAGCGTCGCGCCCTGGGGTCTGCTGGCAAGCTTGGCATACGCCTCAGCCTGCTCCATCAGCGGCGCGTGGCGCACACACGACATGAACGACGGCACAAAGCCGGCGTGGTTCGTGACCATCCACGACACGTAGCGCCGCATGCGCACTTCCAGGGGTGTGTCGTCCTCGCCAGCGACCGGCTGCACTTCTGCAGTTGCCAGATCCACAAAGCTCTCGCCCACCTTGTCGTCTGCCTCGTCCTCACTCTCCTCCTCTTCCTCGTCATCCTGAGTAGTAGCTGTCACAGCGACTTTCTTGGCGCTAGACGCAATCGGCTTCTGCAGCCGCAGCGCCGTCAGATACGACAGCAGCATCTCGGGGATCACGCCCGACGTAAACACAAAGCGCTGCGCCACGCCAAAGCTCTCGGGGCGAATCATGCCGGCCGGCGCTAGCAGCACCAGCTTCTTGACCAGCTGCGGGAACACGCCGGCGAAATGCACGGCAATACCACCGCCCAGCGAGTATCCCACCAGGTGCAGCTTGGCGGTGCCCGTCCACGACACCGGCGACGACGTCAGCGCATACATGGCCTGGGTGACGTACAGCGCGGCATCGTGCGGCATGTCGCCGACGCCGTCGCTGTAGCCGCGGCCAAACAGGTCAAACAGCATTACGCGGTAGCCGCGGGAGACGAGCGGATCAGCGAGCTTGCGCAGGATCACGCACGGCGTGCTAATGCCGTGAATGAAGAGCACGCGTGGGCCGTCTTCGGGGCCCCATTCGTAGACGCGGATGGAGCCGTGCTGGGGCTAGGGTTAGCCGGGGACAGTAGCAGCGCGCACGAATAAAAAGAGGAACCAACCGGGGTGTTCACGTCACGGGCGCCGGGGAGGGCGTCTATCGGGTAGTCCAGCGCTTCAATCTCCTCGGGCGTCATGTACGGCAGCGCCGTCTTGAGTGGGCTCGGCAGAATGCGCTGCTTCTTGGGCGCAAACATCTGGTGAGCTACGGCAGCCAGAGCAACGGTAGCCACGGCAAGCACGGCGTTTCCGCGGCCATCAGTGGCGTCGAGCAGACGGGAGGCCATTTGTGTAGATTAGGTTAGTGAAAAGAGCCGTGGGGGGTTTTTTTTTTTAAAAAAAAAAGACGGACTAAATAAAGTGTGAAAAGGTAGGCTATAATAGTAAAAGGTCTTGGAAAAAGGTCAGACTAAAGCTTGGAAAAAGGCCAGGCTATAATAGTAAAAGGTCTTGGAAAAAGGGGGGGAAAATTCAACTGAGTCGGCGACAGCGGAAACGAGCTCGAGATTTATTAGATGAGATAAAACATAAAGAACTATTGATCAAGTGTTCAGGCTTCAACTCTGTTGTACCACTCGGCTGCCACGTGGGGATTGCCAGCATGTGATATAACCCTAAGATAAGTCGTAACCCACAATCAGGCGTGATGAGTTAAATATCAGGTTATAAATTGTATTGTGCTGCGAATTACAAATCCGTGGGTATCATAGACAAACATACTCATTCCGTAGCCATCTCTTCCTCGCCTTTCCATCTTCCCATCTTCTTCCTCATCTTCTCATCTTCCCATCTTCTCCCCTAAACATGCACAGCAACACGGCTCAAATGCTCCATCATGAGCATCAAATTCCTTGCCAGCGTCGGCAACGAATCCATCTTGCCCGCGTAATTGCTAACCAGAATCTCGCGCACCGTATCAATGCACTCGCGCGGATCATTCGGCGACGCATGCATCGTGACATCCGCCCGCCCATTCTTTCCTACCGACGGCCCGCGAATCAGTGGCTGGCCCTGGCCCATGCTTAGATAGCGAATCACAGCCGTGCCGTCGTCGCCGTCGAGAAAGAGCGGCTCATTCATGAAGCGCCCGGGAATATGCGGCACCGACCGAATGCTCGCCGTGCTTCCGGTGCGGCGCAGCCCGTTGCTGCCGCTACTGACGGCCTGGCGCTTGCGCTTCGACGCATTGGTAACTACGCCGTACGTCCAGATGGTCAGGCCGGCCTGGAACAGCGCAATCACCCAGAAATCGCGCAGCGTGCACGGCGCAAACATTTTGGCATAGCGCAGCGTCTGTCCCGCGTGCCACAGGGCTTCGCGCGCCTCGCTGCTTTCCGACCACTGCTTGAGTGATGGGTAGGCCTGGCGCATGAGTTCCTCGCCGCCGCGGCCAAAGAACATGTTGATATCATCAATAGACACGTGCAGATGCATCATGAGCATGTGCAGCATCATGTTTTGCTGCGACGACATGGCCACGCTCGAGCCCCATTTGAGAGTCAACTGGCGGAAGTTGCTAAGCTTCTTGTACAGTTCCTGGTGGCGCTCGCTGAGCAGCGTGCTGGAGTTGCTGGCGGGGTCGCGGTTAAAAAAGGACCGGCTGCCGTGCACGCTGCTGAGTTGGTTGTATTCGTGAATCAGACACCACATGCTGGACAAGTAGATGGCAATGGCAAACTGCACATCAAGATAGCCGGCGTTGGTCTTTAGCATGGTAAAATCGCGCATCAGGTCTCCGACACAGGGCAGCCGTTTGCGGCCATCGGCCCAGATCTTTAGGTAGAGGGTTTTCCACTCAATGGCTGACTTGGCAGTCCACAGCTCATTGGGCTCTGGCAGCGGAAGCGCAAGTTCAAAGTACGAGATGAGCGGGTTGGTGCTGCAGAGAATGGACCATTGCGCATCGCGAACGTAGCAGTGGAAGACGATACGCTTCCACGATTCGCGCTCGTACCACGCCTTCCACTTTTCTATGAGGACTTGGCCGTAATCGTCGGGGTGGACGTCGATATGGGGGTACGAGGCTCTCCGGAACCTGTTGCGTGAGCGAAGAAGCTACATCTGTTAGAATACGCTGATACGAACAGACATACAGGGAAACCTACGTTGATCGGAAAACTGAGATAAGACTCGGCTGCCACCATCTTGGTTCTGTAGCCACTCCAGAGCCCAAGATCCTGCAAGAGAACCGTGGCCTGGAGAAGCCCCATGTGTGTAAAAATATCGGCCCTGCTCTCGAGCTACAAACTGTTAGCCTGGCTCAAATACTACTCGGTGAATTCCAGCATGTCCTACCCTGAGCGCAATCGATACTCTCACCGCATCCTGTACCGCAAACCCAAATCGCTGAATCGTCGCCGCCGACGTCCGAACCGCTCCACAAGCAACAACCGTGGCCAACCAGTCCGACGACTGATCCTTGAGCTTCAGCGTCGGAAAGTGAATAAAGTTGGTCACCTCGCCAAAATGCGCCGCCAGAAACATGTGCACGAATCCGTCCATGGCTTCTAGCGACGGAAACGACGCTGACACTTTTTGAATCATTTCCGCATTCTTGCACGTGGCCAGAATCAACGCAAGCACACCGTCGCGACCCGACAGCGCAATCTTGTCGGCAAAAACAGTGTACAGTTTCTTTCTGCTCTCCTCCATGGCGGGCATCGAGCAGTCCGCGTATCCGCCAACGTCGAGATGCGTCTGGTTGGTGCCCAATGTGCTTTCGTCGGTATCGGCAACGAAGCGCCCGGAATCGCTGAACCACATGGTAGACAGTTCGCGCCGGAGTTTGACGAGATTCGCCGCTTCTTCGTGGGAGTTGAGGTTTTGCGAACTGGCGGGGAGCTCGAGATTTAGGTTGAGGTAGTCCATCAGGCCATAGTCAGCTTCATTGAGCTCCAGGCTAACATCGGTGCAAAAGTCGAGCACGGGAAAGATAGACTCGTCAAATGGATGCGATCCGCCTTGGTCAGACTCAAACATGACGTCGCGCAGATAGTCGGTGAACTGCGTGTGGGAGTCGTCTGCCTTGGATGTCCTGGAAACGGCTTCTGGAGGCGGCGGCGGCGGTGGTGGTTGTACTGGAGAAGGAGCCACATGTTTGTGACTGCTTGGTGCTATAAACACGTGTTAATGAAAGCCTTTAAGGGCACGGCCTGTATTGTATTCTCTTACCCCGGGAGTATTCTTCAGCCGCATCTAGTGCAAGTAACGTACCGTCGTGTCTAGCCGAAGTGGCAAGTTGCGATGGAGTATGATGCAAAGGGGTCTGCTGCGAGGGCGTATGTTGCTGCGACAAAGGGCTGTTTGTATGGCTTGGTCTAAGTGCATCCGGAGTGGGATGCGAGTAAGTCGAGCCCCAAGGACTGCATTGGCTGGGCGAAACCGAAGTTCGAATGTCTTGGTCGTGGATGGAGTATGTGTTCGGCGATGACGCAGCAGAGTACTGCGGCTGAAAGACCTTGGAAATAGGCGAAGAAGCAATCGGAGCTGGCGGCGGCGGCGGCATGCTGATGACGGGTTGCGTGGGTGGCATTGGCAGCTCAAACGCCGGATGTTTGAGAGGAGATGTTGCTGCCATCAGCGGTACCGAATGCGACTGTATTGATGGCGTTGGGCGAGAAACAGGCGTGTGTGTGGTAGCACCGGTATTTGTAGCTACTGCTCGTATGTGCGGGTTGTGATGGGCAAGCGCAGCTTCGCTAGCGTTGAACTCGCAGTTGAGGCTTCTATTACGACAGCGTGTACACGGCTTAACCTCTTCGCACTTGACACGAGCTGTCGAGCACTGCTTGCAGGCGTGAGAGACGCGACTGGTGTTGGTGGACGTTGTGCCAGTGCGACGCTTCTTGGTACCATCGTTGTTCTGGTGATTTTGCGTGTGGCGACGCAGCAAATCTGTACGCGCAAACGCTTTTCCGCAAACTGGACACGGAAAGCGTTTACCCAGCGTATGGGTCTGGATATGACGGGCGAGATGTTCGGGTCGAGAATATTGGCGCTGGCAGTCTGGACACACGTGGGGGCTTCCTTGGGTAGAGGCCCGTTTTGATGCCGCCTTTTTTGATGCTGGAGTAGGAACAGCAGCAGCAACTGAAGCTGGAACAGGAATTGGCAGTGGCTGTGAGGCTGCAGACGCATACGGGGGGCCAGGCGCATATTTAGAGGGTTCGTTCGACGGCACATACGGGAAGTGGGAGTGTGGCGACGGTGACTGAGACTGTGGTTGCAAGTGCGACTGGGACTGGGACTGGGACTGCGACTGTGACTGCGACTGAGCTGACGGGCCTTCCATAGTCATATCGTGCGGAGGCCGGAGTGGCTGCGACTGGCTGCCATTGCTGCTGGATGGGTTCGAGTGCAGGAGATTCGACAACGGCGACGGGTGCATTTTGGGTCTTGGAAGCTCTTCGAGTGGCGCTTGTGGCGCTGTTACGACGGAACGGAGCCGACAGGGCACCAAGACCTTGGAGGAAGAAGGATGGCGGGGCGGAGATGGCGGAGAGCAGGCTACAGCATCAAGGCGGGTACTCGCGGCTCGGAACGGGACGGGCAGACGGGACGGACGGACGGGACGGAACGGGGTGAGATGAGACTTGGAACAAAACCGGAAGCCGGGGCCGAGATGAAGATTGAGAATGGGAATAACAAACAGTCTACCGAGACATTCGAGGAAAAGCAAGCGTTTGATATTTTTTTGCTGCGATAAGATAAAAGCTAGACAAAATACTGTGTAAACAAGAAAAAGGGAAAAAGGAAAAAGAAACTAGAAAAGGAATCACAAGCGTTGGTTGGTAATGTAAGATGATTAATCAAGGCAGATAAAAAAGAGAAATAAAAGTAGATTTGATGTTTGAGAAGACAAGGAATAAAGGTTAGTGGTCGCAATTGAATCCAAGGCCGTAAGCCATGAGAAAACAAGTCAGAATAAAAGGGAAAAAGCTCAAGTTTCAAACCTCGATTGTCGCGGATTGGCGCCCAAACTAAAAAGTCAACAACAGAAAAGGGACGGAAGAAACTTGACAGCAAATAAATGAGACAACAAAATAACAGAAAACAGAACCAGACAAGAATGAAATCCGAAAGCGAAGAACAGACTTGGATGACAATGATAGATATTCCTTGTAAAGTGGTGATGAAGGATGCTTTCGCTGTAACTCTACGGGCAGCAAAACTCACTGTAATGACACTGACACCCTGAGGGGTCCTTTTTTTTTCTTCTCTTTTTTCTTTTCTTTTTTTTTCTTTTTTTTTTTTTTTTTTTTTTTTTTTTTTTTTTTTTTTTTTTTTTTTTTTTTTTTCTTTTTTTTTNCTCCTCTCTCTCCTCTCTCCTCTCTCACTCACCCCCCCGCTCTACTTGCGGCCGCTGTTTGTCCTGCTTCTTACCCCCCGTCTACCACGCCCACCACCACCATCACTGCTCAAACTCGAGCTTTGGTTGGAGAGCTGGCTCGTCTTCTCCTGTGCCGAGCTACAACATCCAGAGCCGCGCGAGTCTGTACCAGTCGACGTCGACATTGGCGAGTTGGTGTTGGGCTGACGCAAACGAGAAAACAAATCTCCGTCTCCGTTCCGACCCCGGGCTCTGCCCTTGGTGTCCGTCTTCTTCCTGCTTCTCCCCGAGTTCCGGCTTTGGTTCTGGCCTTGTCTCTGGCCCTGGCCCTGGCCTTTTCCATGGCCACTACCAAAGACACTGCCACTGCCACTGCCAAAGCCACTGCCACGCCTGGCCCTGGGCTTCTCGATCCGAATGCTGATTCCTTCGTCTGCAGACAACTACTCTGCAGCCTTATCAGTGCCGTTTCCATTGGCTGCTCCGCCCTTCCATAAGCCGTAGAAGCCGTCGCAGTTTTTCCACATCTTGATTGTGCCGTCCTCCGACGCCGTGGCGTACAGCTTGTTGTCGGGCGAAAAGCCAATCGACCAAATCGGCCCGTGGTGACCCTTGTGTGTTTCTACACTTCTTGTTAGCATTGTCCTTGTCTTTGCGTCTTGGATTAGCATTGTCTTTAGGTCTTGGACAATCATCTTTTAGACAGCCTTTGGGAAACCCACCAATCTCGCTCCCGTCGTCCCAGCGCAGCACGCGAGCCCACGTGCCAGGATCCTCGCCCACCACAATCTTGCCATTCTTCAAATCAAGACCGACCGACGCTACCTTGAAGCCAACGTCCATGCGCTTGAGCTCGTCCAGCGCTCTGGGCCCGCCCCAAAAGTACACAAACTTGCCGGCCGCCACAGCCAGCACAGGCCGGCCACCACCAATGTCCGACGCGTCCGTGTAGCTGGGAGCCAGAGACACTAGCTCGCAAGACTTGATTTCGCCGTCCAGAACCTCTGTGTGGATCAAGCTGCGCGACGACAGGTCGAACCAGCGCAATGTGTTATCCGACGCCGTCACCAGTGTGTTGACGTCCTGGGTCCACGCGATAAACTTGATGCTGGCCTTGTGCGTGCCAGCGCCAATCTCAAAGCCCTGCGAAGCCTGAATGGTCGCCGACATCTCGGCACCAGCCAGCGAAGCAAGATCAAAGATGCGCAGCTTCTTTTCCATGCCACCGGTGGCGAGGAGATCCGAGTTATCGGGAGGGTATGCGATGGCGCGGACAATGTGGTCGTGTTGGATCGTGTGGAGGAGCTCGCCGGTCTGGGTGTTCCAGATTTTGCTGTTATGCGGTTAGCAGAGTAGCCAGTCGAGAGATGGTACAACAAACAGACACGGGCAACTCACGCAGTAAAGTCAGCCGAAGCCGTGGCCGCATTCGACGAGTCCGGGCTCAGTCGCGCCTGCCACACAGCGCCCTTGTGGCCGATAAAGGTGCCAATCCTGAAGAATATTAGCTAAAGCGACCAGTCAGAGACAGAATCAACTCACCAATCACCCGTTTGGCCATCACGCAGCATAGGGTTGTTGTCTGTATAGTAAAAAGACGATTAGCGCGTGTTTATGTGATGCTGTTGGGCTGGGTAAATGCACGCACCTTTGCATGCCGATATCAAGTAGTAGACCTCTTCCTTTTCCAAAGGCGAGAACTCAATGTGAGGCACAGGACGCGAGTGGCCGTGGCATGTAAGCGGGACGTATTGGCGAAGCTGGTCGGACATGATGTAAAATGGGAGTGAAAATGGGGTGGTAGAGTAGTGGTAGAATAGTGGTAGAGCAGTAGAGTAGTGGTAGAATAGTGGTAGAGCAGTAGTAGTAGTAGTAGTAGTAGCGGTGGTAGAGTAGTAGTAGTAGTAGTAGTATAGTGGTAGAGTAGTGGTAGTGGTAGTAGAGTGGTAGAGAAGTAGTAGTAGTAGAGTAGTAGAGAAGTAGTAGTAGTAGAGTAGTACTAGTAGAGTAGTAGAGTAGTAGTAGTAGAGTAGTACTAGTAGAGTGGTAGAGTAGTGCAGCTAATCTGGGGCGATTTGGTGTCTTGTCGCGTCGAATCGGATCGAGAAAAAGAAGAATAAAAAAGGGGGCCGTAAGGACGTAAAAAAAGGGCACAAAGATGAGAAAAATGAAAGCAAAACAGCAAAAAGAGGCTGAATAAAGAATCAAGAAGACCAGAGAAAGACACAAGCAAATAAAGCGGCAAAGCTGGGGTGGATTCGTCGATTCAAATCAAATCAATTGGAGTGGCCAAACCAAAGAAAAAGCCTTGATTCAGGGCGGTCGCAGAATAAATGAGCGACAAGGGAAGAAGGAAGGAAGAGGGGCCGTTCAGGCGAATGGACGATGAAAAATGAGAGAAAAGGCCTGAAGAAAAGATGGCGATGAGAAATGAAAGAAGAATTGAGAGAAGAATTGAAACAAAAAAAAAGAAGAAAGAAAAAAAAAGGAAAAGAAAAGGAAAAGAAAAGGAAAGGAAAGGAAAGGAAAGGAAGGGAAAGAAAAGAAAAAAAAAAACTGTTTTGGTGAATCAAGAGGCAGAATTAAGTCAAGGCAGTTGCCGCCAATATCTGAAGCATCGCTAAGGTTTGATCGGGACCAAAGTGGCAGTTGCGCCAGTGCTTTGCTCCAGTTATCCTTACACTGACTGACTGACTGACTGACTGTATACTATAGTACCGTACTAGAGGGGGGGGGGTTGTGCTGGTTGTTCCTGGATCGGTGTGCAGTGGGTGCATGCAGTCAGCACGTGCAGCTCACCGAGATTAGTCAGCCACAGTAATGCCCCTCTTTGGCTTAGTACTAGCTTGTGAGACAGTTCTTGCATACTATGGGGTAGATTAAAGGTACGACGTATGCTAGCTGCTGGCTAGCTATTAAGCCCCACTACTCTACTCTACTCTACTCTACTCTACTTCGTACTGCTACTACTCTACTACCTACTCTACTACCTACAAAGTACTCTACTACGTACTACCTACTCTACTCCTAACAGCAAGGTAAGGTACCTGGCTATAGGGCGTCATACACAGCCAAGTAACTTGTACCTTTCTTGCTTTCCTTTCCTCCTCCAAGCTTAACAATCAATCAACCAACCTCAATCTGGCAAGAACATCACCACTTGCTACAGAGTACTTGCTTTCTTTTTTCTACCGTCAGCCTTGCCAGTCAATTGTAGCCTCGCCTTCTGTGAAATTCTTTCTTCTTCCATCTTCTGGTGTTCTTTTTTTCTTTCTTTTTCTTTTTTCTTTTTCTCTTATCGTTTCGCTTTGATTCCCGGATTTGTTTCTTTTGACTTTTGTAACTTGATTCCCCTCATTGTTTTTTCTCCTCTTTTTCTCTCGTCTTTTCTCCTCTATTCCGACTTTTCTACTTCGAACCGATACAATTCAAGTTCAGCCTTGTTATCAGCCAACCACAACCACAATCACAATCACAATCACAGCCACAGCCACATTCACAATGGCCTTTAAGCTATCGGCTCAGCTTGTTGGTCACGACTCTGACGTAAGTCCTTATGCTTTCTACCACTTACCACTTACCACTCTACCACTCACATTTACATTCCGTTCACACTCACCACTAACCCTAATAGGTCCGTGACGTCGTCTTCCCCTCCGCCTCTACCGTTCTCACCGTTTCCCGCGACCGCACCGTGCGAAGATGGCAACGCAGCTCTCCTACAACCACATTTGAAGGCTTCCTCGTCAGCCAGGGCTCTGAATACATCAACTCGGTGGCTTTTATCCCGCCATCGGCCCAATACCCGGATGGCCTGGTGGTTTCGGGCGGCAAAGAGACAATTATTGATGTGCGCAGTCCAAAGGCGCAGCCCGAACACAATGCCGAACGCATGCTGATTGGCCACGGACACAACATTTGCGCCCTGGATGTGTCTCCAAGCGGCTCGTTTGTTGTCTCGGGTGGCTGGGATTGCCAGGCTCGCGTGTGGCCGGTTGGGAAGTGGGAGACGGAGCTCAGTAAGTTTTTTTCTTTTTCTCTTTTCCTCATTCTCTTTCCCTTTCTCTTTTCCTCATTCTCTTTCCCTTTCTCTCATTCTCCTTTTCTCAAATATCTGCTAACCCCAGCAGTGCTCCAAGACCACGAACTCAGCGTCTGGGCCGTGCTGGCCTTTGACGAATCTACCGTCATTACCGGATGCGCCGACAAGAAAATCCGTGTTTTCGATCTTCGCAAGGGCATCGCCGGCGATGTCCGCCCCTCCTCAACCATCCAGACCCCCGATATCGTCCGCGCCCTGTGCAAAGTCCCGGCCGGCCATAGCAGTGGTGCCGACTTTGCCTGTGCCTGCAACGACGGCGTCATTCGCTTGTATGCACTCGACGGCAGGCTTGTCGACCAGCTCACTGGCCACGACAGCTACGTCTACAGTCTGGCTGCTCTACCAACGGGCGAGCTTGTGAGCTCAGGCGAAGACCGCACTGTTAGAATATGGCAGGGCAGCACGTGCGTGCAGACCATTACACACCCTGCGCTGAGCGTGTGGTCAGTGGCCGCGTGCAGCGAGACGGGCGATATTGTGACGGGCGCCAGCGACAATGTGGCCCGCGTGTTTTCACGTAGCCCCGAACGGGCTGCTGATGCCGAGACTACGCGCCTGTTTGAAGAGGCCATCCAGGCTTCTGCTATTCCGCAGCAGCAAATGGGCGCCATCAACAAGGAAAAGGTACCTGGAGCCGAGTTTCTCACGACCAAGGCCGGCACCAAGGACGGACAGGTTCAGGTGGTCAAACACGACGACGGCTCGCTGGCGGCGTACACGTGGTCCACGGCACTGCAAAAGTGGGAGCACGTGGGCGCTGTGGTTGACTCGGCCGGCAGCAGCGGCCGCAAACAGTCGTTCAACGGCCAGCAGTACGACTACGTGTTTGACGTGGACATTGACGAGTCCAAGCCACACCTGAAGCTGCCGTACAACCTGTCGCAAAACGTGTTTGACGCGGCCCGCAAATTTCTCGAGGACAATGAGCTGCCAATTTCGTATCTGGATAGTGTGGTGAAGTTTCTCGAAGGCAACACCAAGGGCGCAACATTGGGTGCTGATGAGGGGCCGAGCGGCGCCGATCCGATGGGCTCCGAGTCGCGGTACCGGCCGGGCGATGCCGCCAGTCCACCGCCGCCGCCGGCTAGCAAGACGCTACCGCAGACGGAGTTTGTCGGGCTGCTCAACGGCAAGTTTGATAGTAAGTTGAGAGTTGACGATGAAAAAGAAAGAAAAAAAAAAGTGGCGAACAGAGAAGGCTAACAAAAGCAAAAAGACATGATTAACAAAATTCACGTCATCAACAAGAACCTCATCAGCTCCGGCCGCAAAGAGTTTGCCCTCAACCCCGACGAGGAGCAGGCGCTGTCGGAGCTGCGGCCGTGCATCGAAGGTGCCACGCCCGTCGAAGCACAGGATCTGGCCACGGTGGTCAAGATGGTGTCGCACTGGGACTACAGCGATATTCTGGCCAGCATGGACATGCTGCGCTTCCTGGTGCGCTACCCGGCCGCCGTGGAGTTTTCGAGCGCCGAAGCCGATACGATTCTCGACGTGGTGATTCAGAGCGCGCTGCGGACGCCTGAGGGCAAGGATGTTAACACCAACTGCGTTGTTATGGCAATCCGCGCTATTGCCAACATGTTTTTGTCGGCTGAGGGCGCTGCACTGATGGCGCTCGAGGTGGAGAAGACGGTGGCCTTTTTGGAGCGCGTGGCGGGTATCAACGGCACGGCTATTGGCGCAAACAATCGACACATTCAGATTGCCTCGACGACGGCCCTGATCAACCTGGCCGTGGCTAATGGAAAATCGGCGCTACCGACTGAGCTGAAGCAGCGCATGGCGACCATTCTTGGCGGGATTCTGGGCAGCAACACGGACAGTGAGGTGGTGTACCGGGGTGTGGTGGCGCTGGGCACGTTGGCGCTGGGCGGAGGCGGGAGTAATGCCGAGTGGAAGGCGTGGGTGCAGACGGCGCTGGCCAATAGCGAGGAGGTGCGGGTGCAGAAGCTGTGTCGGGAGTTTTTGAGTTTTTGAGTTTTTGTTTTGAGAGAAGCTGACGAGGATGAAAGAGGATGACTTGAATAATTACAGAGCTATTAATCATATCATACAAACAGAGCCGACCTAGACAACGCGCTAACGAAGACAACGCGCTGACCTAGATGACGAGCTGACCTAGATGACGAGCCGACCTAGATGACGAGCCGACCTAGACATGAACGAGCCGACCTAGATGACGAGCCGACCTAGATAACGAGCCGACCTAGACATGAACGAGCCGACGAAGAAAAGAAACAACCAAGAAACAACCAAGAAACAACCAAGAAAGAAAAGCAAGCAGAAAGAGAGAAAAAAAAGAAACAACCAAGAAAGAAAAGCAAACGGAAAGAGAAAAAGAAAACTATAAAACACCCACAACCAAAGCCCCTACAACTACGGGCAACAACTTGACCAGCGAAACCAACACAGTTGTGCCCTGCGACGTCGACGACTTGGAGTTGATTTGGCCACTGGCCTCGGAAACGGTCACGGTGTAGACATCGGCAAAGCCAATGTCGGTGCTGTTGATGCAGTTGGAGGCGTTGACTTTGGCGATTTTCTCGTCGCCGGGATCGGCAAAGATGATGTCGACGCACTTTTTTGTTAGTTGGAGTTTTTCGGGNGAGAGAGAGGGATGAAGAGAGAGAGAGAGGGATGAAGAGAGAGAGAGAGGGATGAAGAGAGAGAGAGAGGGATGAAGAGAGAGAGAGAGGGATGAAGAGAGAGAGAGAGGGATGAAGAGAGAGAGAGAGGGATGAAGAGAGAGAGAGAGGGATGAAGAGAGAGAGAGAGGGATGAAGAGAGAGAGAGAGGGATGAAGAGAGAGAGAGAGGGATGAAGAGAGAGAGAGAGAGAGGGAGGAAAAGAGAGAGAGAGAAACGTACAGCGTACAGAGCTGCGCCGTGCTGCGCCAGCTCAACCACCTGAATCGTCGCCAAGTCGCCCGCCTTGACGCTAGTATTCGTCGGCAGGGGCACCTGCGGAAAACACACAGACCCGGGATACGGCGTGTTAGAAGGCCCGACGAGTTGCACGTCCTTGAGCATGGGGTTGGACATGTTGGGCGGGCCACCGTCGGGTCCATCGGTGCCCAGGCCGAGGTTGATGTGGATAAAGGCTGTTTTGTGGCCCTGGAACCAGCCGGGCTGGAAGGCGACGGCGCCGCCGGTCGTGGGCCAGTAGGTGCGGTTGGTGGTGGTTTTGAGGCCACCGCCTGGAGGGGGTGTTAGTATTGGATGAAGTTGAGGTGAGGTTGAATGTGGGGCCGGAGCGGGGAGGGACGGAGGAAGGTGTGGAAGAGCGAGGGACGGAGGAAGGTGTGTGCATGAAGAGAGGAAGGAGCGGAGAGACAGAAAAATAGAGAAAGGAGCGTAGAGACAGAAGAAGGGAAACGGGAAAGAACGGCCAACTAGCACGGGCAGAAAAACATACATGGATACATCCACTGCATGGCATACGGAAAAGTGTCGTTGGTAATCAAGTTATTGCCGCGCGTGCCGGGATATGAAAGGACAATATGGGCGGCGGCCAGCGGGGCGGCAGCCACAGCGAGGAGAGCGGACCAGAGCATTTTGGGGGGG
>LKBB01000017.1:141599-144099 GCA_001513885.1 Thielaviopsis musarum
AAAGAAAGAGGGAGAAAGAAAATAGGAAAAGAGAGAGAGAGAGAGAAAATAGGAAAATAGAGTGAGTGAGAAAAAAAAAAAAAAGATCAAAGAAAGAAAATGGGGGCCGAATCTGCATATAAGCACATGAGAAAGCTGCAAGTTCCCGTTTTCCCAGACTTACACAAAGGACCACCAGCAAACAGCCCAACAGCAGACAAATCTCGCCGTCATGCCATTCACGGCGGCTACGATTAGGGTTTCCTTGGTCTCTGTTTGGGCGTGCGCTGTGCCTGATTGGCTGGATGCTAAGCGCCCGGGCGGTGGGGACATGGGGGTGGGACCGGGTTTCTTTGTCTGTAAAGCAGTCTGTAAAGTACTTTTTTTTTTTTTTTTTTTTTTTTTTTTTTTTTTGTAAAGTAGTCTGTCTGTACGGAGTAAGTACTTTCTTTTTTGAGCCTAGATTGGTGACTGATAGAACCCTAACACAACCCTAATTCAACAAAAGGCGGTCAGATTCTGCCGGCCATTGCATTGCACAAGGCGGTGGGTGTTTTTTCTGCCTACTACTACACTACTACTACTGACTGTGTAGTACTAACAAGAACAAGGGCTACAAAGCTACCGAGAATTCGTATATAAAATGTCCGACGAATGGACATACGTCCCGCCCCGTCGCGGCCGCACCCGCAAGACTAAACAGCCGTCTGTGCAAAAGCCCCTTCAGCCATGCAGCACGGTGGGCGAAATCGCCGCTGCACACGCCTCGTACGCCACACAATGGGCTGAGCTGTCGTGCGCCACACAGCTCGCGCAACTCATGGGCCAGATAAAGCTGAGAGTGACAAAGGCGGTGTGTTTGGGCGTGGGCAGCTTTGATGCCGAGAGCGGGTGGCAGGCGCGGAGGAAGGCGCATATGCAGGTGTTGGCGTTTGAGCAAATGGTAGCAGGGTTTGAGACTGAGGCTGAGGCCAAGTCCGAGGCTGAGGCCAAGTCCGAGGCTGAGGCCAAGTCCGAGGCTGAGGCCAAGTCAGAGAGCAAGGCCGAAAGCAAACCCGGGAGCAAGGCTGAAAGCAAGAGCAAACCTAAAAGTAAGTCCATCGCTCCCAATACTAACCCGGCTAACCCTCAACAACCAACAGTCCAAACCCTCTTCCAGGACCCCGCCTTCACCGACGCCGACTCGGCCTTCCTCTCGGCGCGCGGGCACTCTGTAGTTTCCTCGCCGGCGGGCTTCGCAGCCATTGACGGCACCACGCTTGTTTTTGGCGTGCACTTGTACGCGGACATTTACAGGCAGGCGCTTGCCGGCAGTCTTCCGGGCGTGTTTGTAGGCACGGGGTGGGCGGCGTGGGATGATGGGCGGTTGGGCACGGCAGTTAAGAAGCCGGAGCGGATTGGCGAGATGGAGGGCGGGGGGTGGATGAAGAGGGAGTTTCCGCAGGATGAGGGGTATACGTTTTCGAGCACGGTGGTGTATTGGCGGGAGGCCGGAGGGGATAAGCCAGAGGGGGCAGAGAAGCCAGAGAGGGCAGAGAAGCCAGAGAGGGCAGAGAAGCCAGAGAGGGCAGACACCCCCTACTTATCCATCACATGAATCTCATAGCCAATCAACACTTCAGTCGACGTACCCTCCCATCCTCTCGTGCCCGCCGTCGAAATCATAAACCGGCCGGTCGGATCCAGATACAAGTGCGAAATCACGCCGGCCCGCGGCGGACCCGGAACAATCAAAAACGGCACCGAGTGCTTGGCCATGCTTGTATCCTGTAAATCATATAGTCGGAGAATATCGTGCGACGCGCTGTCCTTGTTAGCAACATGTATAAAAAAAAAGAAATAAAAAAAAAGAGAGAGAGAGAGAGAGAGAAAATACCATATCAAGTGCCGCCCGTTCGGCATCGCCCGCACCGCACTAATCGCCCCGCTCCCATTGGGAAACCGTAGCGCCCGCTCCGGCAACCACCCGCTGCGCGCCTTGTGCACGCTGTACTCCTCGACCATGGCGTTTCTGCGGCCCACGTAAATGTAGTTCCCATCGGGGCTCCATGACGCGCCCATGCACCACGGCGGCGTGCCGCGCGGCAGGGAAATCTTGGCTACGTGGTTGGCGACGCGCCGGTCCCAGATGCGTACGATGCCGTCAATGGATGCGGAGAAAAAGGTGGTTTCGGACATTTGGCCCGGCACGGCGGCTTTTTCGGCTTCTGGCGACGAGATGACGATGGCGGGAGCGGAGGAGGAGGGTTTTTCTTCTGACGAGACTTGGGTCATGGTCAGGTCCATGTCCATGGCGAGAGAGATGGGCATTTCAGAGGGGGCTTTCAGCTCATTCTCCTCTTTCAGCTCATTCTCCTCATTCTCCTCATTCTCCTCATTCTCCTCATTCTCCTCATTCTCCTCATTCTCTTCATTCTCCTCTTTCAGCTCTTTCTCCTCATTCTTCTCTTTCTCCTCCTCATTCTCCTCATTCTCCTCCTCATTCTCCTCGCCCTCTTTCTCACCATCCTCCTCCTCCCCC
>LKBB01000017.1:149099-163098 GCA_001513885.1 Thielaviopsis musarum
TGTTTTTTTTTTTACTTGTTCTCACTTGGCCGTTTTGGTCTTTTTCTTTTTCTTTTTTTTTTTCTTTTTTTCTTTTTTTTTTCTTTTTCTTTTTCTTTTTTTCTTTTTCTTTTTTATTTTTATTTTTTATTTTTTATTTTTATTTTTTTCCTTTTTTCTTTTTCCCTCTTTGACATGTCCGGAATCATGATTCACTCCCGCTGTTTCTCTTTTCTTCTCTTTTCTTCTCTTTTCTTCTCTTCTTCTCTTCTTCTCTTCTTCTCTTCTTCTCTTCTTCTTTTCTCACACCACACACCAAATTCCGCTTCCGCTTTTTCTTCTTCTCCTCTTCTCCCACCCTATCACCTTTTGCCCTGTTCCAAAACATATATCAAGCCCTTCTCCCACATGTCTGCTCCCTATAATCTCGTCTTGCCGTTATTCCGATCCTGTGTTCTCATTACTCACTCTCCCTCTTTATCCAAGCCATCTAAGCAGTATTTTTTCTTGTCTTTGTCTTTAATCACCGTTCTTTTCCCTTGGATTTTGTTCTTCTCGTTCAGTCTTTTTGTCTGTCAAGCCCGTTAGTCAAGTCTTTGTATCTTGTCTTTGTCTTGCCTTATCTTGTTCTGCTGTGCCCTCCCTTCTTTATCTTGGGTTTCCTTTCTTCTTGATCTTTCTTGGTCTTTCTCCTTGGTCTTGTCCACCGTTCCACAACAACCCGAACTCCTTTCCCGTTTCTGCTGCTGCTCCTCTGCCAGTAGAAATCCACCATGAAAGCCAGTGTCGCTGATCCCGCGGCCGAAATCGAATACACTCTGTTGCCAACAGAACGTGACTGGGACGCTCGTCGCCCTGAAATCATCGAGCTGTATCGTGACCTCGAGTATACCCTCAACGATGTACTCAAAGTCATCCAGAGAAAGTATCAATGGAAGGTGACGTAAGTAGTGCCAATGCCCTTTTGCTTTTGCCCTTTTGCTTTTGCCCTTTTGCTTCTGCCTTTTACTTCTACCCTTTTACTTCTGCCCTTTTGCAATCTTACCTGCTTCATTTGCCTTTCTCACCGTGTCTTGCACCGGCTAGACCAAGGCTAACCAACCAACCAAAACCGCTCCAGACCCCGCATGTTCAAGACTCGCTTTGACAAGTGGAACATTCGCAAATACCAAAAGCACACCACCAAGAAGCCTCGTGCTGAAAAACACGCCAAGCGCAGCCGCTCCAGTCAGAGCAGCGAGTCTTCTGGCTCAGCGTCTGATTCCGGCTCACCTCACGGCCATAGTCACAGTCACAACCACAGCCACAGCCACAGTCACGGTCACGGTCACGGTCACGGCCACAGCCACGGCCATGGTCACAATCACACCCACCATGGAGTTGGCCCATACCCCATGTACCGCAGTGCTATCGGTCCCAGCCCATCGCCATCGCTGGGCGCCTCACTCTCGCCTGTGCCCTGTAATTTGGCTCCCATAACGCCACCCGGCCCGTCGTACTACTACCCGTCGCCTGGCTCATCGCAGAGTTCTCTGCCCCCGCCCAATGTTCGTAGCAGCTACCAGTATCTGTCGGGACACAGCTCTATAGCCTATAACGACTATTTCGCGCACCACAGCCATAGCCACAGCCATAGCCATGGACACCATAGTCACGGGGGCGGCCACGGTCATGACCATGGCCACGGTATGCCGCGGTCAGCGCCGTACGGCATGGCCATTCCAATTTCTATCCACAGCGCGCCCATCTCACATGTCGTCTCTTCCACAAGCATGTCCGAGTACACCACGCAACCGCTGGCATCACCTGCGTCGTCGTCGACGTCGCCGCATGTCCCGCAATCGTGCTTTGACAGCTACTCGTCCGTAGGAATGAGCCACGCGCCCACCGTCATGATGGCTGACGAGGAGCATGAAGCGCCCTCGCGCCACACTGATGCCCAGTGCCACGCAGCCGGGCCGGGCTGTGATACCAATGTCATTGAGTATTGTGCAAAGCTGCTGCGCACGATTGACGCAGCTCCGACCGGCCCAGAGGCGTCGGCGCATGACCACGTCAAATTTTTCTCGCACATTGACCAGCAACTGAAGCCGCTCGTTGATCTAGTTGACCATGTGCGGCTGTATGTTGCCGAGGGCCGGTCATTTGTGCGGACGCCCGAGTTGACGGATCTTGTGCGGTGCATGGTGAACCACTTCCAACCCGCCATGTGCATGGGCGTGGTGGGCCTGGCGCGGGCCACAGCCAACCGGACTGTCCTCAAGGGTCTCTTTGCGGCCATTGAGGAAGAAGCATTTGAGCGTCTGGGCAATAAGCACTCCTTTACGCTGATGGTCATGTGTATCCGCGCCCTGTTTGAACGCATTCCCTCTGACGAAGGCTTCCGGCACATGATGCGCGACATTTGCGATCGTGCCAGCCAGCGTGTCTTTGACGTTTTCGGCCGCCACAGTCTAGTTGGCCTGCGGCTGATTCTGGAAGCGCGCTGCAGCTATGTTGTTGACGACGGCAAGATTGTGCCCGAGAGCGATTTGCTCAACGAGCTGCGTAAGATGCTTCGGCCACTGATGCAGGAATCCGATGCGCTGATGCCCAGCGCAAATGCGGCGGCCACGCAGGCGCTTATTCAGCTGATAGTGATGCTGGCCATAAACAAGCAGGAGATGCAAGCTCCGGGTACCGATGTCATGGACATGATTGACGAGATGTTTCAGAAGAGCGGTCAAGCGTCTGGCGGACGGGTTATTTTGGAATGTATGGCGCGCGCGCTGCTGGTCAAGGCGCAGAGTCTATACGAGCGCAGTTTCACGACGCCGATTGACTATTCGCTTCACAGCGAGGCTCTGGAAGCGGCGGAGGCATCGTTGAACTACAGCGGGCGGAGTGCGGGCTTGGAGATTCTGCACCGGCGCAGTTTCGGTCAGATGCGCAGCTTATTCAGCAGCAAAAACGACCAGGCGGCTCTGGCGATGCTGGATGACGTGGAGACGAAGCTGAGAATGAAGGCTTGAGTTAAGATTGAGGGCCTGAGGCAAGGCTAAGAAAGACTGAGGAGGACTGAGACTCCAAAGATTCACAGTATTGGAGGTGGAAAGTGAAAACTTTGCGTAGTTGATGTGGTGCCGGGAAGGTACGGGCGGCACGTGACGGTAGGGCTCCGGCCAGGATTACACCGACGATGCTTGGCTCTTTTAAGAGTGGGAACTACTAGAATTCCGGATTGTGTGTTTGATTATTTATTGTGGGATTACAGTTTATGGGCTTTTGGTTTGGTAATGATATGGGCTTGGATTTATGGAAGGAAACTGGATTTATGTGGACTTATGGAAGGAAACTATGGGCTTTAGTTGGGGTTTAGGTTGCTTGATACCTTTTTGTTGGTTTTTGGCTTTGGATTATGGTAAATGGGGGGGGTTTTTTTTGGTTCATGGTCAGGAAAGCGGTTGTGCTTTTTAGGATTAAATATCAGTTTCGCATGTTTTCATCATTCTTCATCAATTCTTCACACGGTTATCATTTACTACCTATCAGACGCTTTCAACTTAACTCTCAAATACGCATTTTCGAAAACCCAGCAGTTCGCCGTCAGTACTTTGTTCCATCGTCTCGTTCCCTCGTCTCATTCCGTCACCCATCACGATGCCGATCCAATGCACGTATCGATCGATCAATCAATCAATCAATCAATCAATCAATCAATCAATCAATCATCCAACTCCTTCGACCGCCCGATAATTCGACACCTCTAGTTTCTTATTTCGCCACTCGGACCGCCCCCGCTGCCCCGAAAATACGCCTACATTGTCTCGACCACCACAACAAGACGAATCCAAGCCCCAACCACGTGGCGTGGACGAAGGGGATTTTACCGTCAGTTGCCTTGGCTTTACCGCCGATAAAGAGTCGATGAAAATCCAGTTCAGATCCATGTGGTACTTTGCTCCGTATGCCGTACAAGTACTTGGGTACTACTGCTACGAAGTACTACATACCTACGCACTAGTACTACTAGTACTTGTACATATGCGCCACCTTGTCAGGTTATTTTTTCCTGGTTTGGCAGACCTCGAACCTGAAAATCCCGGAAATTTCCTGTTTGGGATGGATGTCGCCAAACCACGCAAAGTGCCGGGGCTGGTCCAGGCTCGACAACTCCACTTGCAGGACAGACGCGTGCCGTTTCATACCATGACATGAGCTATATTGGGTATATCACTGTCTCGTTTTTATTGCCTATAATTCAAGCAACCAGGGCCAAGTAACCCCGTCTTTGCCAACGCCATTTTGCTTTCTGCAAGTCTTGTTCATACTACTAGACTTAATACTACTGTACTTACATACAATACAGCCCTCTGGCCTTTGATACGATGGCGCTTGCGCTTGCTCGCCTACAGTAAGTCCTACAGTACGTTTTCTTGCTGGACTTGGTGGCACTTGAATTGTTAGCAGAATTGTATTAGTAACAATCCGGTCTTTCAACAGGCTTGATCCTTGTTGGCGGGCTCCGCCCAACTGGCCCGTTCGCTCTTTTCCCTTTTTACCCTCGAATTCTACAGCAAAGATCGACGGAATTTCTTTATTTATCTTGCTTGACTGACCGAAGCGTTGCAGCACTGGAACAGCCAAAAAAAAAAAAAAAAAAAAAAAAAAAAAAAAAAAAAAAACAGCGAAAATGCACTACCGCTATCCAGTTTGGCATAGTGGTTCCTTTGGACTCCTGAATCACGCTTGCTCTGACTTTTAACCTTCCGGGCTAATCTCAATCTAGATGTTTATCTTTGAGTCGTCTCCCTGTTTTCCTTTTTTTTTTTTGTTTTTTTGTTTTTTCCTTGTTCTCACGACCGACAACTTTGCTTTTTTGTGGCCCGTTTTGCCACTGACCAAGCTGGATAGCTTTTTTTGTTCTTGTTTGTGGTTGTTGGAAACGGTCTATCGTCGTTCTTTTTCTTCGTTTTTTATTTCCCTCTTTTTACTCTTTTTTTTACTTCTTTTTTTTCACTTTTTTCACTCTTTTTTCACTTTTTCTTTTTTCCTTTTTTTTTCACTCTTTTTCACTTTTTCACTGTTTCTTTTTTCCCCCTCTTTTCCTGTTCTACAGTCATGGAAATGTCGGAAAGGTCGGCTTCCATAGACAAGGCCTCCGCCTATTCCTCTGATGTCGAATCTGCTAGCCACAATGCCGGCCTCAAGAGAGATTTGGCGTCGCGCCACATCAACATGATTGCCCTTGCTGGCATGATTGTAAGTGCCAACAACCCTAACCCTATACTTTTGACTAACACCCGCAGGGCACTGGTCTCTTCCTCAGCTCCGGCCAATCGCTTGCCGTGGCCGGCCCGGTCGGCACTCTTCTGGCCTATATCGTCATGGGTCTTGTCGCAGCCGGAATTTCGTACACTACGGGCGAAATGACTTCGTTCAACACGCGCACTGGTGGTTTTGTGCATCACGCGACTAAATACGTCGAGCCTGCTCTGGGTGCTGCCACGGGCTGGAACTTTTGTAAGTCTTTTACGGCTGCTAATGAATGAATAAATTATTACATGCTAATCAACTTCTAGGGTACACCATTGCCATTGCCGTTCCGGCCGAGCTCAGTGCTGCCGCCACGCTTGTCCAGTTCTGGAACGACTCGATCAACCCCGGCGTGTGGCTGACAATCTTCATTGTCTTCATTGTCACTCTCAACTTTTGCGGCGTGCGCATGTACGGCGAATCGGAGGTGCTTTTTGCCTCGCTCAAGATCATGCTCATCATTGGCCTGATTATCGGTGGCCTCGTTATCGATCTCGGCGGCGCGCCCAACCACGAACGCCTCGGCTTCCGCTACTGGCGCGATCCCGGCCCTTTCAACAGCTACATCAAGACAGGCTCGGCCGGCCACTTTTTGGCGTGGTGGAAGATTATGATTTCGGCGGCCTTTAGCTACGGCAACATCCAGATTGTGGCGATTTCCGGATCCGAGACGCAGAACCCGCGCCGCACCATTGCCAATGCCACCAAGAAGATTTTCTGGCGCATTGTGCTCTTTTACGTCATTACCATTTTCGTGGTGACGCTGATTGTGCCGTACAACGATGCGCAGCTGAGCGTGTCGACGGGCAATGCGGCGCAGTCACCGTTTGTCATTGCCTTTAAGCGGTCGGGCGTGTCGGTGATGCCGTCGGTTATTAACGCGGTGGTGTGCACGTCAGCCATTAGCGGGTCTTCGACGTGCATCTACATTGCGTCGCGGACTCTGTACAGCCTGAGCCAGGACGGCCACGCGCCCAAGATCTTCCTCAAGTGCAACTCGCGCGGCGTGCCGTACTACGCAGTGGGCTTTACGTGTCTGCTGCTGCCGCTCGTGTACCTGAGCATCAAGACCAACACTTCGACGGTGTTTGCGTGGTTTGTCAACATCACCACGGTGGCCGGGCTGATTGGCTGGATGGTGATTGAAGTGACGTATCTGCGGTTCCTGCGGGCGCTCAAGGCGCAGGGCTACTCGCGCAGCGACCTGTACTACCAGGGCCCGCTGCAGCCGTATATTTCGTACTTTTCGCTGGTGATGGTGTTTTTGGTGGTGTTTTTCAGCGGGTGGGACGTGTTTGTCAAGGGCAACTTTACGGCGTCGGGCTTCTTCAGCTGCTACATCAACATTGCCATTTTTGCGCTGCTCTACGCCTTTTTCAAGGTGTACCTCAAGTCCAAGGTGGTGCCGCTAACCGAGGTTGATTTGGCCGAGGACATGGAGCAGGTGCGGCGGGATAAGGAAGAGGAGGCGGCGACACAGAAAAAAGTTGCTGGCGGTGTGGCCAAGGGGCGGGTGTGGCTGCGGGAGAATATTTTCTAGGCTCAGTGATGCTCCTACTTGTACTAACAGTAATAGTAGTAGTAGTAGTAGTAGTAGTAGTAGTAGTACTTGAGGCTATGATTTTACAACGCCATGTACTTACGACTACTATACCCTTTAAATACCCCATACTAGATACTATAGAAACGGCTCTACTGTGCCGTGTGTAATAATTAATGATGATGTTTTTTTTTTAATTCAAATATTTTCTGTTTTCTGTGCCGCAAAGAGGGAGAATGCGGATAAAGAGGGTGAGACTGCGGATAAGGAGGGCGAGGCTACGGAGAATAGAAGACGAGGCTGGGAAGAAGGAGTAAAGAGCGAAAATAATAATAATAATAATATAATAATATAGGAAAAGAAAAAAAAAAAAGGAAAACGAGAGGCCGCCTGGAATGTTAATGCTCGCTTCGACAGTCCGACAAATATGGGGCCAACCCTTGCAGACCAGGGTTTGGCTCTTTGCTTTTTTTTTTTTTTTTTTTTAACTCCATGTAAGTTAAAATGGCAGCTGCAGCAAACTGCCGCCCTTGCCTGGCCCAAAACTCGGTTCAAACCAAGACAAAGCCAAGCATTTTGTTTTGTGTAAGTGAGGGCGGAGTTGGAGTGGGGCAAAGACAGACAGACAGACATACGTATAGTTAAAGTGGCAGGGCAGGAAGAAGGAAGTTGCCCTTCCCGTCCTGTGAATTGTACAAAGGCAAGACAGGTACTGTGAGTTCACAGTGACGTGACGTGATAGGCAGCAATATCGGAGACATGTGATTTACCGGCGACTGCATGAAGAAAGAGCGAGCGAAAGAGCGGGGATCTTGCAACTGCCGTTTCTGCATAAATGGGGCGAGAAGGTTTTCTTTTTTTTTTCTTTTTTTTCTTCTTCTTCTTTTCTTCTTCATTCATTCTTCATCAACTCTTCTTCTTCATCAACTCTTCTTCTTCTTCAACTCTTCTTCTTCAACTCTTCTTCTTCAACTCTTCTTCTTCAACTCTTCTTCTTCAACTCTTCTTCCATCGTTTCTCTCATCACTAAATAAACTGTTCGTCTACCTTGCCAAATACGCCCACCGCTGACTGCATACTAACCCTAATAGATGATCTACCACGGTGGCCGTCTCCACGACAGAAATCACAAACCTCAGGGCGGCTTGTGGGTAATTTTTCACGAAAAGCGTGTCAATCTTCCACCCGTGTCGGTCTCGGCTCACACTACAATCCTCGCCTCAGCGTCTCGCACAACCCTAACGCAAAAGTTTGTCAACGCCTCATCCTCGGCACACAAAGATGTGCGCTACACGTTCCCGCTGCACGATGGCGTGGCTGTGATTTCGTTCAAGTGCCGCATTGGCGACCGTGAAATCACAGGTGTGGTCAAAGAGCGCCAGCAGGCCAAGGCCGACTACGATGAGGCCGTCAACCAAGGAAAGCACGCGGCTTTGATGGAGCAGCTGGAGAATGCCACTGATGCCTATACGCTGATGGTGGGCAACGTGCCGAGCGGCGCAGAGGTGACGACAACACTGGTGTATGTGGGCGAGCTACCTCATGATGCACAGGTTGATGGACTGCGCTTTACCATTCCCACGCACATTGTGCCGCGCTACGGCAGCTGCGACGTGACTGGGAGCTTCGTGCAGCCTCAGGGCTCATTCACAGTTACAGTCGATGTGCAAACCGCACCAGGCACCGCCATCAAGACTGTCTCGTCACCGTCGCACCCGCTACAAGTGGCCATTGGCTCACTGTCGACTAAAGACAGCGGCGAGCCAGCGCTGAGCAAGGCGTCGGCGCGACTGGCCCTCCAGAGCGCTAGTCTGGAAAAGGACTTTGTCCTGCAGGTTGTGGCGAGCAGTCTGAATGAACCGTACGCCGTCTTTGCACGCCACCCGAAGCTTTTGGATGAGACTGCGCTGATGGCGACGCTGGTGCCGCGCTTTGGCAGCCAGGTGGACGAAACAACAAAGCGCGAGATTGTATTTGTGTGCGACCGCAGCGGCAGTATGGGCGGTAGCAGCATAGAGAGCCTGAAGAAGGCGCTGCAGGTGTTTCTCAAGTCGCTACCGCTGGGCTGCATGTTTAATGTGTGCAGCTTTGGCAACAATTATACACTGTTGTGGCCCGAATCACGTGTCTTTAACAACGACTCGTTCAAAGAAGCTGCCGCTGCCGCGGACAAGTTTGAGGCCGACATGGGCGGCACTGAAATGTACAAGCCGATCGAAGCCGTGCTGAATCAGCGCCACTCTGGAGCCAATCTGGAAGTGGTGGTGCTGACAGATGGCGAGATTTGGCAGCAGAAAGAGCTGTTTAACATGGTGACGGCAGCCGTTGACAAGTCGGACGGAGCGATTCGCGTGTTCACTCTGGGAATCGGCAGTGGAGCGAGTTCGGCCCTGGTTGAAGGGCTGGCCGAGTCGGGTAACGGATTCGCGCAGTTTGTCGGCGATGGCGAGGAGATGGATAGAAAGGTGGTGCGGATGCTCAAGGGAGCGCTGAGTCCGCATATGCGCAATATGACGCTAGAGGTGAAATGGAAGGAGTACGAGGAGGACGAGGATGAGTTTGTTTTGGTGGAAAAGGTTGAGGATTGTCTAGTGCTAGATGTTGAGAGCGAGGAGGAGAAGAAGGGGGAGAAGAAGAAGGAGAAGGAAGAGGAGGAGAAGAAGGAGAAGGAAGAGGAGGAGAAGAAGGAGAAGGAAGAGGAGGAGAAGAAGGAGGAAGAAAAGGAAAAACCGCTCTACAACCCCAATGAAAACTTGGACGACGCCTCTCCCCCCTTGGACGACGCCTCTCCCTCGCTCGCCAGCCTGCCGACCGTGCCCATTCCCAAAATCATCCAGGCCCCATCGGTCCTGCCTAGTCTGTTTTCCTTCAACCGCACCTCGGCCTATCTCCTCTTCTCGGGCGCCGCCGCCACCCGCATTCCCGAGAGCATAAAGATCCGCGCGCAGACCCCCGGAGGTTCCTTTTCGCAAAGCATCCCGGTTGTGGTCCTCACGCAGCCCGACGACACCATCCACCAACTTGCCGCACGCAGAGCCACGCAGGACCTGGAGCGTGGCCGTGGCTGGCTAGCACGCGCCAAAGACGCCCAAGGCACGCTACTGCGCGACAAGTTCCGCGAGCGGTCCGACGACCTGGTGGCGCGCGAGTTGCTCCGGCTGGGCCTCAAGTACCAGATTGGCGGGAGCTACACGTCGTTTGTTGCTGTCGATAGCGACACAGGCAGGGATGTGGATGTTGAAGATGCCGTTGATTATCATCTGGTCTCGCGGCGCCCGCACGGAGGCCGGCCGGGCGTTTTCCACCCGGTACGGGCCATGGCCATGGCGTCGAATGGGATGATACGTCCACGTTTGGCGGGCCGTGTGATGCGGCGTGGTATGGTCTCGGGTGTGTCAATGCCGGCTCAGTGTTCTGCTGCCCTTCCCCTGGCTGCTCCTGTACCGGCTGCCCTTTCTCTGGCTATTCCTGCACCAGCTGCTACCCCTCTTTCTCCTCCGACTGCCCCCGCTCCGGTTGACCCGTCCACGCTGTCTCCCTCAGACCGGCTCCGTCTGGTGATTTCGCTGGCCGAAATTGACGGCAGTTGGACGGGGTCTACGGAGCTAACCGGCTGTCTAAAGGGAAAAGTAGCGGTTGATGCGTCGGCGCAGGTGGCGACGACGGCAGTTTTGGCGTGGTTGGAGGGAGAGATGGCCGAGTACAAGGACGTGTGGGAGATGCTGGCAGAAAAGACACGGGTGTGGTTGGAGAAGCACTAAGTTTGCTATGTTGCTATGTTGAGGCGTGATTTGGTCATTTATAGGCTTTGAGGCCTGCAGCTACTTGTACAATAAATAGTATTATATCCATTTGAGATGAAGGACGAGCCTACTTGCCATTCAGAGTCAACCCGTCCAAATATATTCCTTTTGTTTCAGCTCCAAAGACTTGCCATGGAAAAATAAAAAAAAGTCTTGATGGGACATGAGAATCATGAATGATTCAAGTTAAGGGTTATTGAGAGGTGTGTTAGGGTTGCCGTGGCCAGAGCGTCAATCGATATTTTTCTTAAAGGGGAAAGAAGGATAGAAAATAGAAAAAGAAATAGGAAAAGAAATAAGAAAAGAAATAGGAAAAGAAATAAGAAAAGAAATAGAAAAAGAGATAGAAAAAGAAATAAGAAAAGAAAGGATGAAAAAAAAAAAGAAAGGATAAAAAAAAAAAAGAAAGGATAAAAAAAAAAAAGGCAAGGTTCTTGTCCTTCCAGGCCCGTGTTGATCAGGCCATTTTGACAGCGAGTAGCACGTTTTTGTTGTCAAGTCGTTTAATTGACGGGATTTAATTGGCGGGAAACTTGGCTAATTGGAGCGGAAAGTGGAGTACCCAGGAAAAGAGGTAAGCATTAGCTACTCCGAATTACTGCGTAGAGTGAGATGAAGATGAGCTGTGAGATTTCATGGTGAGATGTATGCACACTTTTGATCCGAGAGACGGAAAGAATTTGGCCGAAAAGAGTCAAAGATGCTTGATGAGTTGAAGTTTGTCTTGGAACTGGCAGTTGAGAGAACAAGACGATAAGAGTTACAGTGCAGATAAGATGCAGCTATAGCTAGCTAAACGACGGGTGACAAGATGAGATGGGAGCGGAACAGCGGTCTGGAAAAGGGCCAAGTACGGTGTAGAGGGTGAACAGGAGGCAAGATGGAAGTCTAGATTTGTAGGCTCAGGGCAGAGGCCAGAAGAGATGTTTATTATTATTTTTTATTTTTTATTTTTTTGTAGAATGAGAAAATATAAAGGTGAAAAGTGACAGAATGTGTACGAGGCGGGGGTGTCGGACGGGTATACTTGGTTGTGTTGTTGGTCTGGCGATGAGTGATTTGGAAGGGGAAAGAAAAAAAAAAAAAGGTGAATGCGTGGTTTGGTTGTGATAATTTGTTAATGATGACGGGTAGAAAGCTGGACTTTGGTGGTGGAGAGCTTTTGCGGAAAAGGTAAAGTGAGGTACGGCGTGAAGGGAGGCCAACTGAGTTTTTTTTTTTTTTTTTTTTTTTTTTTTTTTTTTTTTTTTTTTTTTTTTTTTTTTTTTTTTTTTTTTTTTTTTCTTTTTTTTTTTTTTTTTTTTTTTTTTTTTTCTTTTTTCTTTCTTTTTCTTTTCTTTTTTTTCTTTTTTCTTTCTTTTTCTTTTCTTTTTTTTTCTTTTTTTTCTTTTCTTTTTTCATCGGCACGACCGAAGAACGCGGGCTGTCAAATCAAGGTCGGGACAGCAAAAGACGTACGGAGTAGTACTTGCTTAAGTATGTACTTAAAGCAAGTACTTACTTAAGTACTCCGTATGTACAAAATACACTTGGAGCCATGTGGCGGAGAACAGACGTTTCTTTTTTCTTGCCCAGCCAATATTGCCTTATTACTACATACTGAGTCATGAAAAAAAAGAAAAGAAAAAAAGAAATAGAAAAAAGAAAAGAAAAAAAGAAATAAAAAAAATAGAAAAAAAAAGAAATAGAGAAAAAGAAAGAAAAAGAAAAAAAGAAAAAGAAAAAAAGAAAAAAAAAGAAAAAAAAAGAAAAGGAGAACCAGAAATAGGGTTACCAGGGTTCCATCTCTCAGCCCAAAAAAGAAAACAATTTGATTCGGGATTCCCCCCCCCCCCCCTGTATAAATTGGGTGGTGCCAGAAAAAGGCGAGACTGCGTTCTATGGGCAGGACAAGGCGGTTAATTGGCAGATTTATTGTGACTAGTTAGTTTATAGTGATGGCTTTGGTAGTAGTTTGGATCCCTGCTCTGTGGACGGGAGGAAGTAGTAGTAGTAGTAGTAGTAGTAGTAGTAGTCGTATTTGTTGCGTAGCAATTGAGGACTGAGACTTGGTGAAGAGTGAAGAGCGACGTTAAAGGGTTGAAAGTGGAAGAGAGACTAGAATAAACACAAAGGATGAGAATCGCCTCATGCTCGTGTGAGAATGAGATTAAGCGGCGGCCGTAGTTTCCGCGTTCAGCCCTCTTTTTTTTTTTTTTTTTTGTTAGTGAAGAATGAGCCAGGAAAGAAGAGGTTTTTTTTCTTTCTTTTCTTTTTATTCATAATTGACTTGTCTCTTCCGTATCTTCCCGGTCGCTTGAGAGGCAAGGAAAGGAAACGAGAAAAAAAAAACCCCACACCGAGTTATGTCCTTGAAGTGAGAGAGACAGACAGACGTAAGGTACCACAGGGAACTTCTAGAAGCTGTAAGCAGTAAAAAAAAAAAAAAAAAAAAAAAAAAAAAAAAGAGAATACGGAGTAAAACAATCAAAGAGTAAAGAGACAGAAAGTTCCGGTCCCCTCCGGGTAGAGGCACCACTTCTTGTACGATTGGCTGTTTCTGGGCTCATATTTGGCGGCGGGTGAGTTGAAAGCGGGATCCTTGTACTTTTTTTTTTTTTTTATATATATATATATATATTTTTATATTTTATTTTCACGATTCTAGTACGAGATTGAATGACGATGAGGGCAAAGATCAACACACAATAAGAAGAAACTTTTTTCTGCCTTTTCTTCATTTGCGCTTCTCGACTCTTGTGACCGACATTCTGTAGCAATTGCTTTCTATCTCGCGACCTGTAGTAATTGCTTTCTATCTCGCGACCTGTAGTAATTGCTTTCTATCTCGCGACCTGTAGTAATTGTTTTCTATCTCGCCACCCGTAGTAACTGCTTTCTGTCTCGCCACCCGTAGTAATTGCCTTGTTCTCTGCTCTATTTCTCACCGACCTGTACTCCGTACCTACCTCTTTGTCTTGCCCACCTCTTTGTCTGTTTCGCCGTTTCGTAGCCAAAGTATTGTTCGCTTTCCCTTTGTGAGTGTGTCTTTGTGAGCGTGCCTTCCTTACAAAGCCACTCTCGCCATGTGACGGGCGAAATCGTATGGTTTCCATGCGTTTCCTTTTCCACTTTTTTTTTTCTTTCCTATTCTGTTTTTCTTCTCTGTTTTCTTCTATTCTTTATTTCCTTTCCTATTAATTCTCGGTTTTATCCCCCCGGTCGCTTCTGGACTGGAATTTGAACCCTTGTGTGCCTGAAAAAAGAAAGAAAAACGAAAAAAAGAAAAAAAGAAAAACGAAAAAAAGAAAAAAAGAAAAAAAGAAAAAAAAAAAAAAAAAAAAAAAAAAAAAAAAAAAAAAAAAAAAAAAAAAAAAAAAAAAAAAAAAAAAAGAAAAAAAAA
>LKBB01000017.1:163210-201339 GCA_001513885.1 Thielaviopsis musarum
AAAAAAAAAAAACAGCCGGTAACAAATATTCAAGAAAACAACAGCCGGCAATAAATAACCACCCGAGAAATCCCCAAGCTCGATTAATTCTCCCAATTTAAAAGAAAAATAAAATCTATTCCGCCCTCTTCATTCTCAACATGGTTATATACCAAGCTTCATCCCGTCCTTCTTCCTCCTCTGTCTCACTATTCATCTTCAACATCCATCAACATCTTCAACATCTTCATCTTCAACATCACGTCAAAAAAAAACTCATTCTCATCTCTTCATTTCTTTCCTTTTCCCACTCTTCACATTTCATCCCTCCACAATGACCACCATGTCTCAAAGTCCGCTGGACTACTACAACAAGCAGGTCCGTTCATTTATTTATTTTTTTCTCTTCCTATGCCTAACCCCCAACCCTATAACCCTTGCTAACCCTCATACCCCCCCCCCCTTCTTAGATGCTTTCCCAGTCCTATGCCATGTCGCCCACGTCTCCCTTTGCCGACCATTTTTCGCCGTTTGGCACCGACATGTGGCTTCCGCAGCAGCAACAGCAGCAGCAGCAGCAAGCACAGCAACAGGCTCCCGCAAAGCCGTTTTATGTGTCTCCCGAAGCCATCATGCCGCGCGGTCTGTCAGCCAGTCCGCCCGTAATGTCGCTTGACCTGGACGCCGTACCGTACAGCACTGAGCCTTCACTGGCTGATGGTCTCTTTTCCACGTCGCCCATTGAGCAGCAGCAACAGCAGCAGATGCTCTTTACCCAGTTCCCCAGCCCGTCGACCGCCTACGACTTCCTCGGCTCGCCGACCCTGAGCAGCAGCGCGCCCGGCCGCCGCAAGACCAGCTCGGCATCGAGCGGCAGCGCACGCAGCTCAACGTCGCCATCGCCAACACCGTCGCCGAGATCGCCTGTGCGGCGTACATCCCGCGGCACCGGCAGCTCGTCGGGCCTAGTTCCCGGCCGGCGCACCACGCTGCCGCCCAAGAAGACCACGCACAACATGATTGAGAAGCGCTACCGGAATAACCTCAACGACAAGATTGCCGCGCTGCGCGACGCCATCCCTGCCATGCGCGTCATGGTGCAGCGGCTCGAGAGTCAGGCGGTGACGGGCGATGCTGGCCCGTGCGACGACGAGGACGAGGAGGATCTGGATGGCCTGGCGCCGGCGAATAAAGTCAACAAGGCCACGATCCTGAGCAAGGCCACCGAGTACATTGCGCATCTAGAGGCCAAGAACCGGGCACTGGCAACAGAGAATTCCGAGCTGAAGAGCAAAGTGTCGGGGCTAGAGATGATGGTGATGGAGGGCGAGGCCGTGTGGCCGTAGTTCTTTCTTTCCTTCTTTCTCTCTCTCTTTCCTTCTCTCTCTCTTTCCTTCTCTCTCTCTTTCCTTCTCTCTCTCTTTCCTTCTCTCTCTCTTTCCTTCTCTCTCTCCCCCCCCCCTCTCTCTCCCCNTTTTTTTTTCTTTTTTTTTTCTTTTTTTTTCATTTTTTTTCATTTTTTTTTTTTTTTCAGAGCTTGGTTTCGGTCTACAGTGTATTTAAGTAAGTATGTGGGCGGGGCTGCGAATAAAAAACACTGGCTGGGGTCGGCTAAAATCCGCGCCTGTTTTTTATGCTGCAAGAACTGCATTTTGGCGGAGGTCTTCTAAAAGCGGGAAGTTTGTCACTTTGGGCGTGATTCTTACAGGGGGCTCAACCCACAAAAATTCGCTGAATGCTGCTGCCGGTGGGGGGTGAGTTTGATTTTTTTTTTCTTCTTTACTCTTTATTTCCTCCTCAACAAACGGTTTTTTTTTGTTGCAGGTCTATTTTAGCCATCAATGCGGGTAACACAACAAGACCCCAAACTTTATTGGCGTTTATTCCAACGTTGCAGCTTATCGACGGGCTTTTGCTGTGTGTGTGTGTGTGTGTGTGTGTGTGTGTGTGCGACGTGACAATCCAGAGATCGAGATGAATTCCGCGCTGTCAAAAACGAAACACTGTCCAAGAAACCCAAGTCCACGAAAAAAGAAAAGCCAGGAAAAAAAAAAAAGGCTGCACGCTAAAGCCCTGGAAATAAATTGAGGTTTTGTATTTGATTACTTTCTCTTTTTCTTTTCTTCTTTTTTTTTTTGTTTGATTATCATCCATGCTATGTTGAGCTGACTGACTGGCTGATTACAACTTGCGCCCGACAATTGCATATTGCATGCTGCATGCTACTCACTTTTGCTATCTGCCCCTTGTTTTCTCGTTTGAATCGACTCTTGTGAGTTGTTTCCGCAAGACGCACGATCCTGCGCCAACTTGGCACTGCCTTGACAGTAGTAGTACCTTTTTGCTTTGGCCTCTGACCCGGAATCCCGTCTCTCTTTTCTCATTGTACCGCTGCCATTTTCGAAGGACTTCAATCCTTCAGTGAGAGAAAAGTAGTTATTTCCGATCCACAGCCAGCGCTGCTATTGTTGCCGCTAAGACAAGCCTAATCTTCCAAAATATATACGAGCGGTAAGACCGAGATGTGGGAATCCTGGCAGGTCTTGGCTTGGCTCGAAGTTGCCCTGTTGGCTTGCTTACCAGTAGTACGGAGTAGTGCTGCTACCACTTGTAGCAGTACTAGTAGTAGTATTCCGTAGTATTTACGCTGTCCATATCTGCGCTGTCCGTTGATGCCCGTTACTTAGGCGATGCCGCCATTCTTGGTAGCCACTCGAGTTCCAAGTTCCGCAAATGTAGGTGCGTTTATCCAGCTTCTGCCACTTTGCTTCTGTCCAGGACTGAAAACACAAATGAGCCCCACGCCCGCCCTATCCCATATCGCCTCAGCAGGCGAAGAGCTTTGGGCCAGCGCGCGCGGTGATAAGGCCATTTCCGTTAAAGTACAGGCTTTACTCTGTTGTCTTTCTGAGTATAGCTTGATACTACCTCGGCGTCGGATTATGCAATAAACAGTGGCAAAACGGACTGCAGACAAATATTAAGCAAAATCAGAAATACAGGCAGGGGCTTGCCTCGGATTTGATGACGGTTGACGAAATGCACGACATTGTTTGCATTTCAGGGTGCTGATTTGCGCGGCGCTTTCACAGCAACTGTTAATCTGTGCTCTTGTTTTTTTTTTTTTTTTTTTTTTTTTTTTTTTTTTTTTTTTTTTTTTTTTTTTTTTCTTCCTTTTATTTGCTGTATTTGCTGTATTTGCTGAAGAAAAAGTGAAGCACAGACTTGCGATGTTAATAAACGAACCAAACCCGCTGTCACAAGCAAAAAAAAAATAACCGTCTAAAGACTATTGATCCGTCAACAATCATACCCATGTTGGTATAGCGCAACAAGCCAAACAGACATGCACTGTATGCACTGTATGCTCTCTGTGGGGTTACAGATGTAGGTACGTGCGAATACCATATAAATACAGTATGAGCTCACATCACATGATCCACCCAGCAGAGCTCTTGGAAGATGGCGGGGCTGCTTATCAGGGGGCGGGCGGTGGCGATAAGCTTCAAAGGCCGGTAGTATTTCGAAGCTGTTTATTGTTTGCACTCGCGTGCCCGCTTAATCAACCATTCAATCATTCATCTTCATCTTATCCTACTTTGTCACGCTTCTCAAAACGCTTAAATATCTCTATACCGTCCTGCCGTATAATCGGCTTCGTTTGTCGCCCGCCACCTGTCGTCATCTGCCGCCTCGCCATTTGATCATCTGCCAAATTTCTGTAATAATAATTAGGCTATCGCCGAAAACTACCATTTGCTAGCTGCCCATCTCTACCGCCTTTGCATTTGTGCTAAAAGTCTCCGAGTTGATGCACAGGTGCTGCGCCGACCCAACTCGCTCACTGGCCTGGGTATTTCGAATCTAGATTTATTGCTATCATCATTATCTTGCCATGGCCTCTGTTTCGTCGGCCTCCGCCGTCGACGCCGCCCCGCCGATTCCCCACCCGGAGCCCGCTGCATCCTCCTCCGACCCCGACGCCGCACCGACCGCATCATGTGTCTGGGTCTCGAATCAGTTTCCATCGGGCCAGTGCTCGCAGTTTCTCGACTGTCCGTCCCACGCGACTGCAAGAACTGAATCGTCTGGTGCCAGTGCCAGTGCCAGTGCCAGTGCCAGTGCCAGTGCCAGTGCCAGTGCCAATATCAGCGGCGCCAGCGCAGAGTCCGTTCCTTTAGTCTCCAGCCAATCATGGCCCATGTCGGACAACCAGCCAGAAGCAAGCGAGCCTGCCAACCAGTTGTCGCAAGATTCTGCCGTGCAACCCGACGGCGAACTCTTATTAGAACAAGAGGAGATAGTACCAGTGGTGGCAGCAGAGGAACCTGCTTCTGTTGCTGTTGCTGACCAGGCTGCTACTGCGCTCGTTGAAAATACTCCTCTTTTGGAATCCCCTCACGAGATTGCGGCCCCGGCGGCTATTCACGAAATAACACGGCCCGAAAGCGAACAGTCTAGTCGAAGCGAACCCGTTCTACAAAATACACAATCCGCTGAATCTACTCAGCCCACCCAGTCCACACTGACTCTGCAACTTGCCCCCGGTGCTGCCATGTCGCCACCCGAGCCAGAACTTCCTCCACTTCCAGCCACCGCATCGCCGTCGGAACAGTCCAGCTCAATGTCACGGCGCCGCGTTGTTCCGCTCTGGGAGCCTCTTAACGAGCGCCCGCTGACCCCGCAGACTACTTTGCGCCCGTCACAAGGCATGTTGTCGCCCGAGATTCAACTTCCGCGCTGGCAGCCCGACGCAGAAGCGACATATTGCCCCATCTGTTCAAGTCAGTTTAGCATTTTTGTGCGCAAGCACCACTGCAGGTACGTCACCGCCACGCGCCGTTTTGTAGCAGTCACCGTCATGCACCGTTTTGTAACAGCCACCGCCATGCACCGTTTTGTAGCAGCCACCGCCATGCACCGTTTTGTAGTAGATGCTAACAACAGCACCCAGAAAATGCGGTAGAGTGGTTTGCAATGCGTGTTCCCCGCACCGCATTGTCATTCCCTACCAGTATATTGTGCGACCTCCGGGCCAGACTGGCCCGCAGTGGAACGAGTACGACTCATCACCAACTATTTCCGGCGGCGAGCGCGTCCGGTTATGTAACCCTTGTGTCCCGGACCCCAACACCGCGCCGCCGCTGCCGTCACCGCTGCCGCTTTCCAACCAGCAATACACGCCGCGTCGCCACCAGCGCTCGCACAGTGGCCGCTTCTTCCCGTCTGGCTCCAGACCCGGCTCCGGCACTGGCGCTGGCGCTGGCCCTGGCTCTGGCCCTGGCTCTGGCCCTGGCTCTGGCTCTGGCTCAGGCTCAGGTTCAGCTGCAGGCGCTGGCGGCTCTGGTTCCGGTGCTGGACCCGAAGGCACCCGTGGTCGCAGTGCTACGGTGGTGAGTTTTAGTTTTTCGGCCATCTCCAACTATCTCTGGGCTCTCTTGATTGACAATAATTCGCGCACGCCCCCCTCACAGCACCATACCCCGCGCACAAATATAACCAACAACGGCAGCAGCGGCGGCTCCTTGGCCCATGGATATCCCGGCTATGGCGCTGGCCCAGGCTCGCCATACGCCTCATCGTACCAGTCTAGCGGCGTGTTGCACTCGTCGCAGCGCTACCAATCGCTGCTCGGTCACTCCATGGCCGGCCCATCCTCTTCGGCCTCCTCCTCGTCCAACCACTACCACCACCGCAGCCTGCCACCGCCACCGCCGCTTGCCGAAGAAGACGAGTGCCCTGTGTGCCACCTGGAGCTTCCGTCGCGGGTGCTCCCAAACTTTGAAAACCTGCGCGAGGCGCACATTACGCAGTGCATTGTATCGCACAGTGCATACCGCGGGACTCCGCCCGGCGGCGGCAGCGGTACGCCTAATTCAGGCGGGCCGTCGTTGGCAGGGCGGCGCACGGGCATGTTTCCGTATTTGGCGACGGAAAAGGACTGCGTGGACTCAGCCGAGTGCACGATTTGTCTGGAGGAGTTTGAGGTGGGCGAGCAGATGGCGCGGTTGGAGTGCTTATGCCGATTCCATCTGCGGTGTATCCGGGCGTGGTTTAACAAGCACCCCGGGCGGTGTCCGGTGCACCAGCACGACAGCTTTGGATACTAGGCCTTTTTGATTTGTATTCTTTTTTTTTCTTGGATAACTTGATGCAGCGGCGTTTGGGATGTTTTTTTTTTGTTGATTTGTTTTGAGTTTCTGTCTTGATACTTGCTGCTCTTTCTGCTATGTTTTGTGATGACTTGCTCACACTTGTTTGATGTCTGCTTTTTGCTATACCCCCAGTCTATCTACCGATACCACCTCACGTTACCGATACCACCTCACGTTTTTAAGATACTTGTAGCTGACCTGCTCAGTGCTTTTATTTTTATTTTTTATCATTATTTATCATTATTTATCCTGGCGCTTGGGAAATAACAGGACTGGTCTGCGCTTTATCCCTGATGGTAACGGTAACATATTAGTATGTTTAGTTTTTCTATCTGTTTTGTTTTATTTCATTAAGATTTATATTATCAACGAGACATAATCTTTTGAGTAGCAATAGTCCAAGGCCAACTTCACGCAGTTGGCGTGCATATCACAGGCGCTAGTGGCCGTGATTCAAAGTTTGTTTGGGTACTGATCCAATTTAGAGAAAGAAGCAGTAAATTACCAAACAAAAACGTGCTTTTCAATAGCACGCTGCCGAGTTGCCAGTAGTAGTAGTAGTACTAGTAGTAGTAGTACCTGGTTTAAGCCAGATACAGACGCTGGATGAATGAACTAGCACTAGCTTATGCTGGCAGAGTCAAAGAGTCTTTTTAGCCTGGGCACTGCATTCCTGAAGTTTATGCCTCTAAGATGTAGCAAATAATAGAAAAGAAAAAAAAATTCTGTTCTGAAAATACTAGTAATACCCGTAGTATATGGCTAGAATAAAGAAATGCCCGAAAAAACCTTTCACTTGCCAACATGCAAACAGTAACAGAAAATCATTCGATAGAGGGGTGACCCTGCTCCAATTGTGATCCTTTAGAAGCTGCAAGTAGGGCTTAGGGTTTGGCGGGGTTAACACTAGGGCGGGGGGCCAGTACCAAAACAAGAAATCGAATTTCTTGGCTCAATGTTTGCGACACGCTAGGCTTTGGAAAAAAAAAAAAAGTTCAGCTGGCACTGAACCTTACCCTACGAGATTTAGAAATAAGGTGTCTCATTTGTAGGGCGGTTGGGTAGCTGTGGCGCGGTGGACATTGGATATTGGATGTTTGGGTGGCCCTGAACGGGATTGTTGCTACTGGAGAGAGAGAGAGAGAGAGAGAGAGAGAGAGAGAGAGAGAGAGAGAGAGCCCGGACGGGATGGCATTCCATACCCGTGACGTGGATCAGCGAGAGGGCGGGTAGATGTGTGGGTAGGTGAGGCTTTGGAGAGACCGAGTTGATTGTATGCATCATTCTTGCAAAGCAAGCCAAGTCAAGTCATACCAGGCATTGCACCTTCAGGCATTGCACCCCAATAAACCACTCATTCTCGCCCTCCCCCGGAACCCACGATTTGATTTATGCGGCTTCGCTGCATTACAAGCTGAAAAAGAAAGGCTGGCTGCACGTTGGCGGAGCCGGACTGCAAAACGAGAAAAAGCGTGGGCCCCAAGAAGTGAAAGAGCAGCTCACCAACCAATGCTGTAAGTTGTCGTAATTTGCGTGTGAAATGCAATCAGCAGAGGGAAAAGAAGCAGAGGGCCAGCAGGAAAAAGAAGTGGAGGAGAAATATCCTGCGCAATTACAACTGTGCAGGATAGCCGAATGAAGTCATTGAGGCCAGTTGGTGAACGTCTAAGCCTCTCTTTTCTGTATTTGGGTTGCATCATCCATCTTCCTACCCACTTATAAATCACTAAAATGCTACTCTTCAGCGAATAGCCCAGAATACTACTACTAATAATCAAAACGTAGGAAAAAAAAGAAAAAAAAAACCCTTGTTCACCTGAACTATGGAGCCCTTCAGCTTCCAACGAAGACAGTAAAATCGACGGAAAAAATAGAAAGGGAACAACAAAAAAACAAGGGACGTCGAGAAACGGATCTTCGTGCGTGGGGAACGCGTGCCGCGATAAATGAAGTATGCAATACAAAGGACAAAAAAAAAGGGAAGAATCAGCCAAAAAGTGCTGCCGTCGCATTGAAGCTGCTACGACACGTGGGCAAGTTGGCCTTGGTAAGACTTTAAAAGGACAGCATCCAAATTTTTTTTTTAAATTTTTTTTTAAATCTTTTTTTAATCTTTTTTTAATTTTTTTTTTAATTTTTTTTTAATTTTTTTTAATTTCTTTTAATTTTTTTTAATTTTTTTTTTTTAATTTTTTTAATTCTTTTTTTAAAGCCCGTAAAAAGTGCGAATTAACGGTAGTTTTTCTCGCGATAAAAGGTTGTCCTATCCAGTGTAAAAACAGCACAGCACATGGGAAAAGTCCATTTTAAAATGAAGTGTAGTATGTTTGGCGCTATCAAGAACCTTCACCTTCATTTGCTCCGGATGTTCTTGTCCGGTACTTGATGTTTTCTGATACAGGAAATGGTTCTTAGGTAGAGTCCGAGAAACCCAGTGGGTTCTTGGTAACAAAGGCTGGGTAGGGAGATTAAGAGGCAGGCCTCATGCCAGGTGTAGCCGATAATAAATCTGCTGCTATAACTACTGGGCGTCATGAAGCCGCATTTCTTGCCTAGAATTGCCGGCAACGCCAGCGCTGTGCGGCTTACTTGCGGCTCCAGTTAGGTTATGTAGTGCTTAGTCTTGGGTGAAGTTAGCTTGAGAGTTGTGTTTGTGTTTGTGCTACCACTAAACAAGACATTGAACCACACTGTGGTATTTGCCACTGTTTTGATTGACGTCCAATCAATCAATCAATCAATCAATCTGTAGGTTGAGCTTTCAGTGCATGTTTGTCGAGCAAAAAATACGTACTTATTTACTTAAATCAACAGGGCAGTGAAAACCTGCGGCATATCCTGAGATACTTTTATCTGCTTAGTGCTATCGTTCATCATACTACGTGCATAAGTATGCATCATATGGATGCGTAAGTAAGTAAGTACTACATTGCAGATCGTATCAGTCCTTACGCGCAGCTATGGCCCAACCGCCCCTGACATTCCATTGTCTAGTCATTTCTTATTGTTATTTGTTGAATCGTAGGACCCCCTAGGCTTTGTCGCTTTAGGCTGCTCTTAGCAGTTGCCGACGTGCGTAGCAAGCGCCAGCTGGCTTGTTATTTTTATTTCGTTCCGTTGTTCTTCCGCCATGCATCGCATCGCATCGCATCGCATCGCATCGCGTAGCTGCACAGCTTGTGAAATGGAATGCAGTATGACTTGTCATTAGAAACACCTTTGGACGTTTTTGTTTGCTTGCCCATTTTTCATGTCTGCTGGTCATTCTTTCTGTCTTCTTGCCATTCTTCCTGTCCACTTACTCACGCGTCTGCGGCGTAGAGAAGCAGGAAGAGTTTCTAACGGCCAAGCTAACACTAGCTGTCATATGCACAACCCCCGACAAATAAGTACGTGCTCTTGAAAATCTCCTGTTACGGAAATACAGAGCGCCGGCAGACAGGACAGGAAAGGAAAGAACAGGACGAAGACAGGGTAACAGAACAGGGTCCAGGAAACCAAAGAACGAGTAGGGAGAGGGCGAGGGCGAGGGCAGCAGAGAAATTTGAACAAGATGAAGAAGGGCAGAGAAGGGCTAGATGTTACCGTGAATTGGCTTCGGCAAAGCGGCACAATCCATAGTTTTATTCAACAAGTGACTGATTTTTGGGCCTTGAAGTACTTAAGTACTAGTACTCAAGTAAGTAAATAAGTAAGTAAGTTAGTATGTACGTCTGCATCTGCACCTGCATTTTGTCCACTCGCTTCTAAAGAACTGAGAGGGGAGAAAAAAAAAGAAGAAAAAAAAAACAACCCCCACATCCACAGAAACACAGCTCATCAACTCTAAACGCAGATCGGTATCCTCATCGCCATCGCCATCGGCGCTGCTTCACTTCCCGCTTAGATTTTATTTCCGTTGGCGATTTTGTTTGTCTCGCTTTGTGCGATTCCAGGCTGGCGGTTACATTTTGGCCGTTGATTCAATTGAACCCCCCCGACAACGGGTTTTGTTACCGTTGCACGATTGGCTTCAAAGGCAAAGCCTAGAACGGGGACAGAAACTTGAAACCGTTCAAAAAAAAAAGAGCTATTCAAGAAGGAAGTGAGCTAGAGGAATCCAACAGACTAGGAATAATCACGAAAAAAAGAGAAAAAAAAAAGAGAAAAAAGAAGAAAAAAAAAGAGAAAAAAAAAGAGAAAAAAGAAAAAAAAAAGAGAAAAAAAAAGAAAGAAAAAAAAAACCCCCCAATTTGGGATAAATCTCATAATAAAATCAACCTGGCTTAAGTAGCTCATCTCGCTGGCTGCTGTTGATTTTGGTTGCTGTTCTTCAGCTGGGCTGGGCTGGCAGAATTCCTTTTTTTTTCTTTCTTTTTTTTGTTTCGGCGAGCGAGCCAAGGCCCTGGGAGCCACTTTCTCTGGTTTTCTCTTTGTGGATTTCCTCCAATAACGTGGACCTTTGGCTAACCTGACTTCTTCTGTCTAGTTCATTTATCTTGGGGCCATCACCGCTTTTTGCATTTATTCTTCCTTTCTTTTTTTTTTCCAGTCCTTTGTTCTTGTTCTGCTTCTTTATTCTTCCATTTTTCTTCAACCTTTACGGCTGCAAGAGAGAATAACAAGACAACTCTGGCATACCACCTCATAGCCAGCTACAGCTAACTTACAGCTAGTACTGCACTGCACTGCACTGCACTGCACGCACTGCACACCACACCACAGCGCAGCGCAGCGCAACGCAACACAACGCAACGCAACCCAACACAGCGGCACACCACAGCTAGCCAGCTTCTATCCCTCGCCTGCACTCTTCCTTTTTGGACCAAACGCACGCACCTGAAAAGAGCTCTTGCTTTTTTGCTCTCACCTATATTATATATTGCATTCTTGATCTGCTTGCCAGCTGTTCTTTCTTGGAATTTGTCTTCTTTCATCATTTATTTTCCTACTCAACGCTCCTATCTAGTCACCACCTTTTACGGCATTCTTAACCCGGGCCGCACCGATTCGTCTTGTTTTTATTTTTCCCGCTACTTCTTTTTCTCCCGTTTTCTTTCCCTCCATCTCGACAAAATCGAAACGTTGTGACGACTTTGCGCTTGCCGAACCGGACGGATCAAAACCTCAGAAATACGCTTGGACGCCGAAGAGCTTCTCTCACATGCTATTCTAAAGAAGCCCAAAAAAAAAGCCGACATCAACCCATTAAACAAAACGTTCCAGACGGCTACGCAAACGAGAAAAAAAAAAGAAAGCTCCAAGCCAAGTCGCACTCTACACAAACAACCTACAACAAGCAAAAAAGACAGACACAAAGCTCTTTACTGAGCTCAATCGCTCACAATGTCTGCTGCCGAAACTCTGCAGCAGAACGCCATCAAGGCTGCCCAAAACCCCAATAGCAGCGTCACCGCAGACGATGCGCAAAGGGCCATTGTCAGCGCTGCTGCTAACACCAACATTCCCGCCTTTTCGTTTGATCCCAATGCTAGTATTGAGGAGAAGCGTGCTCAAGTCCAGCAGGTAAGCCTCTTCTCGGTCCTCTTTTCTCGCATAGAGACAAGAAAAAAAAAAGAAAAAAAAAAGACTCTCACTTAGTGCCGGCTTGAACCCTGAAGGACGATGGCTTGTCTCCACTGCCAATCATCTGTTTGTGAGCTGGCGCTGGCGCTGGCGCTGGCGCTGGCACACTATCTAGCTTCAGCTCATGCAGTCAAAGTCAACGGGATCAACTAGTGCTAGTCAAAGTACAAGTCCCCATTTACGTGCGCATCGCTGCACATTGTATGCGCGCAATTCAATTCTGCACTGTAGACCAGGTCGCTAGTTGGCGCTAGTCAACATTGCTGCTCTCGCTAAGCTCTAGAACCGGAATGGCTAATCTTTTACTAACCCCCCCCCTCTGTTATAGGCTATTCCTGAGGGCCTGAAGCGCGACAAGGGCACTGCTATTGTCAGTGACATAAACGATGGGTCTGCCCCCGTGGCGGACCTACCCGAACCTACCACGGCCGGCGCAATTGACTCGGCCAAAGTCGAAGAGGATGCCGAGGAGCCGTACACGCGTACTGGCTGGGCGCCACGCTTTGGCTGGCCTTCTGATGACTCTAATGAGGAGCATCCCATGGACCACCAGACGCTACTGGAGGGCCATCTTCCCGAGCAGTATTACGGTGGTAAGTGCTGATAGCTGTCAAAAGTCATGTACTGGTTCATTCCCGGCGCATTGGCAGAGGAGTCGTACCATAACTTTTTCAAGTTGAGGTTCACGTTCACTTCATGCCTGACTGAATCCTCCCGTTACACACCGCACCGCACCGCACCGTGCGCCCCAGAGCTTCGCTAACCGCTGACGCACAAATCTTACAGACTGGTACCACAATGCCGCTATTATCGTTTTCGCCTGCTTGTTTTCATGGTTCATTGCCGTGCTGGGAGGCAGTATCGGCTGGGTTCTTATCTTGATGGCCGGATGCTCGACGTACTACCGCACATCGCTGCGCCGCGTCCGCCGCAACTTCCGCGATGACATTGTGCGTGAAATGGCACTCAAGCGCCTCGAGACGGAAACCGAATCGCTGGAGTGGATCAACTCGTTCCTCGTCAAGTTCTGGCCCATCTACCAGCCAGTTCTGGCCCAGACCATTATCAACTCGGTTGACCAGGTGCTTAGCTCTGCCACTCCGGCCTTCCTGGACAGCCTGAAACTCAAGACGTTTACTCTGGGTTCCAAGCCGCCGCGCATGGAACACGTCAAGACGTACCCCAAAGTCGAGGATGATCTGGTCATCATGGACTGGCGCTTTAGCTTCACGCCCAACGATACCGCCGACATGACTGCGCGCCAACTCAAGAACAAGACCAACCCCAAGGTTGTGCTTGAGATCCGTGTCGGCAAGGCCATGATTAGCAAGGGTCTGGATGTCATTGTCGAGGACATGGCCTTCTCTGGTATCATGCGTCTCAAGGTCAAGTTGCAGATTCCTTTCCCTCACGTGGAAAAGATTGAGATGTGCTTCCTGGAGCGGCCGACCATTGACTACGTTTGCAAGCCTCTTGGCGGTGAAATGTTTGGCTTTGATATCAACTTCATTCCCGGACTCGAGTCGTTTATCCTGGAGCAGATTCACGGAAACCTGGCCCCGATGATGTACGCGCCCAATGTCTTCCCTATCGAGGTGGCCAAGATGCTTGCGGGCACGCCCGTCGACCAGGCTGTCGGTGTTGTGGCCATTACGCTGCACCGTGGCTTTGGCCTCAAGGGCGGCGACAACTTTGGCGGTACCATGGACCCTTATGCCAGCATCAGCCTCAACAAGCGCCAGGAACTTGCGCGCACCAAGGTCATCCACGACACGTCAGAGCCCCGCTGGAACGAAACTCACTTTATTATTATTTCGTCGTTCAACGACTCGCTGGACGTGGCCATCTTTGACCACAACGACATCCGCAAGCACAAGCAGATTGGTGTTGCGTCGTTCCCGCTGGAGATCCTGCAGGAGCTTGTCACGCACGAGAACGAGCGACTGGAAGTTCGCCATGATGGAAAGCCGCGCGGTATGATTGCCTGTGACATTCGCTTCTTCCCCGTTCTCGAGCCGGTCAAGAACGCCGACGGCAAGGCGGAGTATCCCGAGTCGGCGCAGGGTATTCTGCGCTACACGATTGAGCAGGCCAAGGATCTTGATGGCACCAAGTCGCTGGTTGGCGCCCTGAACCCTTATGCTGTTCTGCACCTCAACGGCCGCGATATCCACCATACCAAGAAGCTCAAGCGCACCAACAACCCCATCTGGGATAACGGCTCCAAGGAGATTCTCATTACCGACCGCAGGCACGCCAAAATGGGCCTGACTATCAAGGACGACCGTGACCTCGCCGGCGACCAGGTGCTGGGCAAGTATCAGATCAAGCTGGATGATCTGCTCAAGTGCATGGATGAAGGCAAGGACTGGTTCCAGCTGTCTGGCGCGCAGACTGGCCGTGTCAAGGTTCGCGCACAGTGGCGGCCTGTGCAGATTTCGGGTGTTCTCAGCGGCACTGGCGGCTACATTACGCCTATTGGTGTGATGCGTCTGCACTTTAAGCGGGCCACGGATCTGCGCAACTTTGAGGCTCTTGGCAAGTCTGATCCGTATGTCCGTGTGCTGCTTACCGGTATTGAGAGAGCGCGGACGGTAACCTTTTCCAACGATCTTAACCCCGAGTTCAACGAGATTCTGTACATTCCTGTGCACTCTGCTCGCGAGCGTCTGACTTTGGAGGTCATGGACTCGGAAAAGGTGGGCAAGGACCGCAGCCTGGGCTCGACTGAGATTGGCACCAGCGACTTTATCGCCCAGGACGAGACTGGCGAGTACTTGGTTCACGACGAACGGGTCGAGATTTCTGCTGGTCTGCAGATGCACGGCAAGGGCATTGTCAAGGGCAGACTGATTTACACGGCATCCTTCTTCCCGTGCCTCAACGTGGCGGACCCCGAGGATGAGGAGGAAGAGGAGAAGAAGCGTGCTGAGGCTGCTGAGGCTGCGCAGGCCAACAGCAACGGCACTTTGCCTACCGAGACTACCGATTCCATCAAGACGACTACTCTGGAGGTCGCTGCGCCCCGCGGTTCTTCCGACGCCAAGGGCCGGCCGTCTCTGGATGCCCCCTCGACGCCCACTACGCCCATGTCTCCGCGCCCCGAGGGCCCGCCCAAGGTGCACTTGACACCGCAGGAGCTGCTGCGCTACCAGTCCGGTCTCATCATCTTCCGGCTGATGGACGCCGAGCTTCCCCGGGCCAACACGCGTCTGCAGGTGCTTGTCGACGACATGGCGTTCCCGTCGTACACGTCGTCAGCGGCGCGCGCCAAGACGGTTACGTTTGAGGAGATTGGCGACTGTGTAGTGCGCGAGCTTGACTTTTCGCGTCTGACGCTGCGCGTGGTCTCCAAAAGCGACCCGGACGGCGAGATTGGCCGCGAGGATAACCTGGCGCAGCTGAGCGGCAACACGATTGACACGCTGAAGCAGTGCCTGAACAACCCAACGATTCTCAAGCTCAAGGACGACGATGGCAAGATCAGCACGGTGCGCATCAGCCTCAAGTACATTCCCATCAAGATGGACCTGGACCCGCAAGAGAGCATCACCAACATGGGCACGATGCGCGTTGATCTGCTGAGCGGCCACGACCTGCCTGCTGCCGACCGCAACGGCAAGAGCGATCCGTTTGCCAGGTTTGAGTTGAACGGCACCGAGGTTTACAAGAGCAAGACGATCAAAAAGACGCTGAACCCGGTGTGGAACGAGAACTTTGAGACGACGGTGGCCGACCGTATTGGCGCCAACTTTATAATCAACGTGTTTGACTACGACTTTGCCGACAAGCCGGATTTCCTGGGCTCCAACAAGATTGATCTGGCCGACCTGGAGCCGTTCCGTCCGATGCAGAAGATTGTGCCCCTGGAAGGTAACAACGGCCACGTGGTGATGCGCTTGCTGTTCCGTCCGTCGTACATTACGCGCACGCGCCAGGGCACGTCGACGTTTGCCGGCACCATGATTGGCGCGCCTACGCGGATCCTTACGGGCGTCGGCGGCGTGCCTATCAAGGCTGTGGGCGCGGTGGGCACGGGTGTTGTCTCGGGCGTGGGCAAGGGTGCCTCGTTTATCAAGCGTGGCTTCCGGTCCAAGCGCGAGGAGGAGCCCATGTCCAACCAGTCGACTCTGATCGAGGCTGCTCTGATTTCGGTGCCGGCCATTCTGATGCATGGCGACGAGTCTCCCAAGGGCTCTGTGCCCGGCCTTGCCATGCGTCGGGGTACCCTGGAGAATGGACAGCGCCCCGTGACGCCTAGCAGCGGATCACCCAACGGCAACGGCAACGACAGCGAGGTGCGCCACACGCGCACCAAGAGCATTGGCGCGGCGTCGGTGGCCAGCACGATGCCGACGGGCGCGGGCATCGCCACGTTTAACATTGTCTCGGCGGCCGGCTACGAGTCGGGCCAGGATGTGTACGTGACGATTGCGCAGACGAGCCCGAAGCAGCGCGTGGTCGGCAAGACGAAGCACCGCACGCCGTCGAGCGGCACGATCAAGTGGGACGAGTCGTTCAAGATTAGCTGCACGCCCGACGCGGCCTTCCAGCTGCAGGTGCGTGAGCATCACACGTTTTCGTCGGACACGGATCTCGGCGACGCGCTGTTCTTTGTCGATGATTCCGGGTCCGGGCTGGCCAAGGAGGTGTCTGTCAAGAATGCCGTGATTACGGTTCGCAGCAGCTTTGTCCTTTTGGAGCAGCCGGGTGGCGAGTCGCCGCGGTCGCAGGTGCGGCGCAGTTTCTTGGGTAAGCGGAGTGAGTCGAGACCGGGCACGAGCCGGGAGACGACGCCTCTGTAGGGTTGTATAGGGTTGTATATTTTTCTGAGTTTGATTTTTTGCTTCTGAGTTTGATTTTTTGCTTCTGAGTTTGATTTCTCTGCTTCTGAGTTTGATTTCTCTGCTTCTGAGTTTGATTCTTTGCTTCTGAGTTTGATTTCTCTGCTGGGCCCATGTTTGGGATGGTCCTCTTTTCTGTTTAGACATGTCGAGAAAGCAGTCCTGGTTGAAGACTTTTGATTTTCGTTTTGGCGTTTTCTTTTTCGCATACATTTTGTTTTTTTTTTGTTCATTGTTGTTACAAGTATCCTGGGTAATGATTTAAACTGTGGGGGGGTTTTATTCTATCAAGTTTCTAAAGTGTTGATTATGTTATTGTGTTGATTGTGACCATCTTATCTTTACGCAGTATATTGGTGTGTATGGTTAGAATAACGCCACATTGCGCCACATGAAAGCTCTCGCCTCATGGCCTGCGCTGCCCCACCTTTGAGCTGCTATTCAGCTCCCTGCTTGACGACGCGAGGACGGAGCTGCCTTGTTCTTTTGACCAAAGCTGAAAGCAAAGCAAAGCAAAGCAAAGCAAAGCAAAGCCAACTTTGGAACGTCAGCCTTCCATCTTCAATTAAGAATTGCCCACGATACTCTTTTTTTTTTTTGCTTCTGCGATTTCATTTTCGGTTTTCTTTTTTTTCTTTTTGATCAATTGTCTTTTATACCCCCTCCCTTAATCAAATCATCAAATCACCATAATGGACGCCCTGGTGGCCAAGTACAGCAAGCCCGCTGCGACGCATCGGGACGATGAGCTCTGCCTAGATGAAGACATGCAGCTGCTGGAGCTGGATGCCCCGACGCCCGGTCTGTCGCTCAAGTTTGCCATGCCGCCGATTGCCAACGTAAGCTTTCTTTCTCTCTTTCTGCCTCTCTTTCTGTCTCTCTCTTTCTCTGTCTCTCTTTCTGTCTCTCTCTTTCTCTGTCTCCCTCTGTCTCCCCCTCCCTCTCTCTCCCTCTCCCCTCTCTTCCAAAGCTAACAAACCCCCTCCCACTAGCCCGACGCCTGGCTCCGCGCCATGACCGACGACCATGCAAACCCGCAGTGCCCCATCAAGATCGCCCACGGAACCACAACGCTCGCCTTCCGCTTCCAGGGTGGCATCATTGCCGCCACCGACTCGCGTGCCACGGCCGGCAACTGGATTGCCTCGCAGACGGTCAAGAAGGTGATTGAGATCAACAACATGCTGCTGGGCACGCTGGCCGGTGGCGCCGCCGACTGCCAGTACTGGCTGGCGTGGCTGGGCATGCAGTGCCGACTGCACGAGCTGCGTCACAAGCGCCGCATCAGCGTGGCTGCCGCGTCCAAGATCCTGGCGAACCTGGTGTACTCGTACAAGGGCATGGGCCTGAGCATGGGCACCATGTGTGCTGGCGTGACCAAGGAGGAGGGCCCTGCGCTGTACTATGTCGACTCGGACGGCACGCGGCTCGCCGGTAACTTGTTTTGCGTGGGCTCGGGCCAGACGTTTGCGTACGGTGTGCTGGATGCCGAGTACCGTTATGACTTGACGGAGGAGGAGGCACTGGAGCTGGGCCGCCGGAGTATTCTGGCAGCCGGCCACCGTGATGCCTACTCGGGTGGCTACATTAACCTGTACCACATCAAGGAGACGGGCTGGGTCAAGCACGGCTTCTCGGACATGAACCCGATTTTCTGGAAGACGAAGCTGGAAAAGGGCGAGTTTACCAATGTCACGGCGGATCTGGATTAGAGGGTGAGAAAGAGGAAGAAAGAGAAGGGGTTGTTTTGCTTCTTGGCCCGTGGAAGCGCCTGCATAGAACAGGATGGATGGGCTTTTATGACGATATTGATAGCACAATTAATGTAAACATCAGAACAGCACTGGACAGGTCATGAGTGAGTAGGGAGATGATTTAAAGAATACGCTATGCTATGGTATAATATGGTGGTACACAATGATGATGATACAGGCTAAACAGCTTTTGTTTAGTCCAGATAATGCAGAGAGACTAAACAGCCTCCGTCTTGATCCAGCCGTCACGCCCGAGAATCCCCCCGTCAACATCCGGATCAACCGGCCACTTGCGCAGCGGTAGAATCGACAAGTCCGACTGAAACCCCGCGCGCAGCATTTCGACGCCCGTCCACGCAATCATGGCCGCATTATCCGTGCACAGCGCCACCGGCGGCGCCACCAGCCGGATATCAGGGAACCCGCGCGCCGCCAGCATTTCACGCGCCACCCGCATCAGGAACGCGTTGCTCGCCACGCCGCCCGAGATTACCAACGTGTCGATACTGCATGCCAGGTCCGGCGAGGCCTCCAGCGCGAGGACCACCCGGCCAATCAGGTGCTCAAAGACGAGCCGCATGGTGTCAATGGCGAGTGCGCGTCGGTCCGAATCGGGCAAGACGCCGGAGCGCGCACGGAGCAGGTGGATGATTTGGCTCTCGGCATCGGAGAAGTTGTACGCCATTTTGCGCGAGCCAGCCAGGAACGGGCGCAGCGTCCAGCCGAGCGGGTGGAGACGGGGCGTGATTTCGTCGACACGGCGCACCGGCGGCGTGTATGTGTGGGCGTGCAGTGCGGATGGCGTGGGAAAGGCAAAGGTTTCGAGGGCGCGCGCGTACATGACATTGGGGCAGGCGGCGAGCACGGCCGGCGGGAGAATGTGGCGCGCGCATTTGTCGAGGGCGTCGCCGAGGGCGATGTTTTCGGCGCGTGCAAGAATGCGGTGTGTGGTGAGGCTGGAGGAGTGCACGAGCATTGTGTGGCCGCCGGAAACGAGCAGGGTGAGGAAGGGGAATGCGGGGGTGGGGCCGGGAGATGTGGATGCAGAGTCGGGACAAGAATTATTCTCTAGAGCAGACACTAGCCGCGGCGTCAGCGCATGGGCCTGCATGTGATTCACCCCCACCAGCGGCACATCCCACGCCACCGCCAGCCCCTTTGCCACATTAATCCCCACAGCCAGATTAGCACTCATCCCGGGACCGCGCGTAACCGCGACCAAATCCGGCCTGTCCCTTCCGGATTCCCTCAGCACAGCCAGCGCGCGCCGCACCAGCGGGCCGATTGCGCGATCATGGCCCTCGAGCGCCAGCGGCGGATTCACGCCGTGGAAGGCCCGGTTGTCCGAGGTGTGTTTGGCGTGGAAGAGCAGCCGTGCGGATGTTAATGCTGGCGGTTCGGAAGACGATAGTGACGGCGGCGACGGCGTCTCAAGTACGGCAACGCAGGTGTCGTCGCAGGAGGATTCAATGGCGAGAGTGGTGAAGCAAGAGGAGTGCAGGCTGGAGCGACGACGACGACGACGACGCAATATTGTCAGCCGACAAGACGCCCGCAGAAGTGAGCTCATGTTGCCAATCATGGCCCGTGTTGTCGTGTTATAAGCACGTGATCCGTCTCTCCACTCTCACGCTTAATGACGTGACAAACTCCTGTTCAAAAAGAGCAAAAGTTGAAGATAGTTTCTCGGTGAATAACCTCCTGCTTATCTTATCGCCTCGGTCAGAAAATGTGGGCCTTGCCCGTCCTAACATGGAAAACAAGGAGGCCCCGCATTAAACAATCCGACTTGGCCATGTAAATCAGGTCATTTCTGTAGGCGCCATCACCTCCAAATGTTTTCCATTTTCGCTTCATTTTTTACAATGATAATCAAGATATTGATTAAATAAAAAGAGAGATGAGTTAATTAAAGAAGAGAGAGATATATAAATTGGGTATGACTAGAAAAAAAAAGCTCGGTTCTGTGATCCACTTCCCACCCGATGACGATGGTTATTGCCAGACTCCAACAAATAGAAAAATATAATGCCAAGAACAAAAACATACAATCCAAAAAAAAAAAAAAAAAACACCCACCCCAGCATTATTTTATTATACAAACTTTCTGACCTTTCTTCAAAAAGAAAGAAAGACAAAAGTTAACAATAGTTGATCCAGAAAGGAAAAACCAAGAAAAAAAATAGAAAAAAATAGAAAATAGGAGAGTGTCACGTCAAAGTCACACCAGCGCCGCCACCGCCATCTTGGGCAGCAGACGACCCTGCTGATTAATCGTAAAGTGGTGGAACGCAATCGTATCGTGGGCGTCGACAAGGTGTTTTGAAGAAACCGTCTCCGACAAAATGTTGGCATACGCGCCGGCCCCAGCTCGCGGCCACGTCGGCGGCAGCACATCCACTTCGTCTTCTGGCGTGGCGCTCTTGGACGGTTCTAGCGCCGGCAGAGCCATGGCCGGCCTTGCTTGTATCGACACCGCAGCCGCTGCCTTCACGGAGCTATCTTTTTTCCGCAGCGACTCCATGTCAAGACGCGGCACATATGTTTTCGCATCCGTAGACTTGGGCAGTGCCATTGTGTTGACCATGTGCTTTCTCGACGGCGTGTGCGACTTGGAACGACTGGTAGACACAGCCGGCCGGGAGCCTCCCGAAAGCGATGAGGCTGAAACCCCAGGCAGAGATTCAGACACAAGGCTGGCCCAGTCAGGCGAACCGTATAGCGCCAGCTCAGGGTGGCGCATCGAGATGGCCGTCAGCATTTCCGCCAAAAGATTCGGCTGCAGTTTGTCGCAAAATCCAAGAAGCGCCAGTTGATCAGAACGATCCAACGACGAAAAGTAGTCAAAGCGCTGCGGAGCCCAAAATGGGCAAATGGGGTCAGCATCACACCACTTGTAGAAAATTGTAGGGTCTAGGCTTAGGTCTGGAAACTAGAATGTGAAAATACAAAAAACCTAACGCCATGGGCAAATAACGCTTTGAATTCACAGGGGCCAGAGGCAAATATACGAAAGCCAGAAACAGAGGCAAATATAAAAAAACCAGGAAGCAAAAAAAGAAAATCACTTACCAGATCATCACCCGACTGTCCGGGACCAAAACCAATCAGTTCTGGTGTGCGAATCGACACGCCCAGCGGCAAAGACCGCAGATACTTGTTGCGTAGAGTGTTGACGTCCGTCTGCCGCCGCGTAGAAGCTAGAAGCTCCTGCCGAGCAGCACGGTAACGAGCCATATCATCTTCTTCTTTCAGGCACAGAGAGCACTTCCACCCAATAGGGGCGGCAGCAGTCTCGTGGCCAATCTCAGGACTGTGGCAGAGCTGGTGCCACAGCTCATCGCAGCGAGAGCAGGCAACCAGAACATTTCCCGGGGTATAGGCCTGGCGCTCGCACTTGGAGCACCGAGAGATGCCGTCAGAAGGCTTCTTTTTGCGAGGCGCAGGCTTGGGAACCTTGGGCAAGGGCTGGACAGCCGTGTTGGCCTCCTCACTTCCGTTGTCGCCATCATCTCGCTTGCGCTTGGTCGGCAGCGCTACGGTGACGACTTCGTTGCGGCGGCGGGACTCTTCAAACCGGGCAGACACAATATCCTGATTGCCAATAATGGCCTGCGATCTCTGCATCACCATGCGAATTGCAGTTTCACTGAATTGGCGCTTGTATGGCTTAGGCGGCGTTTCGTGGGGGCTTTGGACCGTGTGCTTGAGAGAAGTAGGCGGCTCGGGGTAGTAGAGGGTCTTGACAGGCGGAGTAGTAGCCGAGGCCTCCTTGAGATCACGAAGGGCCATCAACGCAGCAACCTCATCGCTGGTAGTAAGGCTGTGTGGGACGCTGTGTGACGACGACGACGATGCAGACTCAGATCCGGGCACGGACGGAATAACCGAAAGTGGTGATGTTATGTCGTGCGGCCGGGGGGCTTGACTTTGACTTTGGCTGCCATGGCTGAAATGTGGTGCAGCAGTAGCAACAGAAGCAGCAGCAGTAGTAGTAATGGAAATGCGACTCGGTGTGCGGTTCATCTCGGCCGTGTTAGTGATTATGTTTCTGGCGTCTGGCTCATAATAGTGCGGCGAATGTTCTTGATGAGAGTGAGAGCGGTTGTATGAGTTTTGGTTTTGCTGATACGAGTTTGAGTGCTGAATAGAATCAATCAGACGATAATGAGTCGCCGTGGTGTTTGTGTCAATGTCCATTTTGAAAGTGCTCTCGCTGTGTGAATGTGAATGAGAGCGAGCGTGAGAATAAGCGTGAGAATGAGCGTCCATGTGAGTGTGAGAATGAGAGTGAGAATTTGAGTGGATTCGTGCTGGGACAGAACTGTTGGCAGCTGGCACTGGCACTGGCACTGGAACAATTACACCGGAAGAGGCTGCAGCTGTAGAAGGTTCAAGGCGCTGAAAAGTAGCTTTAGAAAACGACAGGTCGTCCATTTCCAAGAAAAGAAGAAAAAAAAAAACAGGGAGGTAATTGGGTTGGAAGAGGGAAGAAGATATTTCAAAAGAGAAAAAGAATGGGAAAGAAAAATCAATTAAATTGTAAACAAGAAAGAAAAAAAAAAATGGAAACAATCGAGGAGAAAGAAAATAGAAGGAGAAAGGAAACAAATGCAAATAATAATAAAAAAGGCTTTAGCAAAAATAAGTACTTACAGCTGACCGACTAGGAATCAAAGCAAGACCAAAAAAAAAAATTAAAGGAAGTCACAACACGGCCATGATCCAACCAACAGGCGATGTTTTTTTTTTCCCTATTTCCCCCGTCCTCTTTCCTCCGTTTGACCTTTGACCGAAAGTTGCTAAAGCCACATCAATAATTGGCCGGTGCACAGGCAAGTAATTGCATCTTTTTTTTTTCTCTTGATCGTTTTTGTCCGGCTTTTCCTTTTCCTTGTCCGGCTTTTTCTTTTCCTTGCTAATTCATAGTGCCAATAATACGATTTGACCACCACCAATTAATTGCTCCGGTTTTGTGGCCTCCGTTGGGCCAGGGTTGGCAGGAAGTGGGCTGATGATGAGTGAGTGTCGTTCGTTAAAATGTCTGTTTTGGCACTCGTCGCGGCTGAAAATCCCACCGAAATCGTGCCTTCCCTGCATGTCGGTACCACGTCGTATGCAAAATGGCAGTAGCGTCCGCACCCCTGCCTTTTTAAGTAAGTACATAAAGATTTTGTTCACCTTTATGTATGGACACACCTATATGTAAGAGTGTCTTTGACGGTGGGCTTCCACTTCACTTGAGTCTGTTTTTTATTGGCGACTGACCTTTTTGTCGCTTTTCATCAAGTCTTGAGACGGCCTCAACTATTGGTACGGCTAGCATTCACAAAATGACACCCGGTAACAGCCGTTGCATTCCCCAGCCCAGAACCACCAAGTGAGACTGTTGTGCATCAGATCTATGCATACATGCGTCTAATGCCTAATAACAATGTATCCTTTTACTATTGTGTGCGCACATTGACTGTTTACCGTTTCCGTTATTGTGTGTGTGACATAGCATGGTGATGATGTGAGGAAAGAACATGCGCGTACTTGCCTGTCCCAGCGACCTAACGAACTAGCATGTGAATGTGCGCCTTCATGCAGGGCAATAACCTTGCCTTACTTCTCTTTCTCTGTGATTGCATACTTTTTTTTTTCCGTTTGCCAATGAAAATTCTTCACCACTTTTCTTTTGCGTAATTCATGCGAACACTCAAGCATATATCAGAACAGAACAATCTATTAAAGCATTTAAGAGTGAAGGTTTATCTAACTAATTTACAATACGATATATGTCTCTCCATAACTTTTGGGTTCCATGAGAGTAATGAATTAAAAAAAAAATACGATATACTCCATATCAGTGGACTATATTTAGCTGGAGATATTCCGACAATTCACACCCTGTTGGTTATTTGCTTGTCTCCCGTTTCTCCACTAAGTTGTTTTTTTTTTCTTTTCTTTTCTTCTCGTTGTTTTCCGTTTCTCCTATATGCATCCATCTAGCATATGTACTTCTACTGCTACAACTGCAAATAACTCGTCCTCTCTTTGGTTCTTCAGCTGATTTTATTTAACCTCTTTTTTCTTTCTGGATCTCGTCCCTCTTATCTATGAATAGCTCGCATTAACCCAAACAAATCATCTTAGGGCTACTTTACCATCACCCGCGCATGTTCTCGCCCATTTCAAAACACACAAACGGCCTGTCACTTCTTCCTGATGGCTTGTGCCCGCAAGACAAACGCCAGAATGATATGTTATCAATAAAAGGGCCCCATATGGCTGTGACTCTGTCATCAAATGTCCCAACGCCTCGCTTGTCTGCTATCGCAATCTGCGCCCCAACACTCGCCTGACCATGCTTTGCTTGCTCATCTTAGCCGACAAAAATGCAACAGGCCAAGAAACTTCAAAGTCATGGCTGCAAACAAGGAGGGCAAAACGTGGTGTTACCATATACGGTAATCATTGGGACCCTCATCAGTCTACAAGTACGCACCGGCCCAGATTTTCTGTTGCACCGCATGACGAGGGCGTGAGAATGATCTGTTAATCCCTGGTCTATCTCTAGAGTAGTATACAGCTACAGGCACGTAGTTAATCGATACCTAATAGCCAACCAAGTGGCTTTGTCCTCTATATGGCTAACCCTGGAACTGCAGGTAAGTTGAGCAGTGCCGAGTTTCGCCTCCCCAAATCAAATACCATGATACGGTTGACATGCCAAATAATACTTTTTTGGTACTCCATCTGCCTTAGCGAATCACACCATCAGCCTTGAGCTCTGCAATCTTATCCTCCGCCATGCCCAAAACGCCCTTGAGCACCTCGTCGGTGTGCTGACCGAGGACCGGCGGCGGTGCTCTGGGCCCAGGCTGCATGTTGGAGTACTTGACTGGCATGTTGACGACCTTGACGCGCCCGCAGTACTCGTGGTCCATTTCCACCACCATGTTACGCGCCTTGGTGTGCGGGTGATTGAGAGTGGTCTGGATGTCGTTGATGGCTGCATATGGCATGCCCTTGCCTTCAAAGACGTCTAGCCAGTGCTTGGTAGTCTGCGAGCGGGTAATCTGCTCAATGTTTGCTTCCAGCTCGGCACGGTTAGCGACGCGCAGAGCATTGGTCTTAAACCTCTCATCGGCTTTCCACTGTGGATGGCCAATGCCGTCGCAGAGAATGCCAAACAACTTGTCATTTCCGCCGCCGAGGAGGATATCTCCATCCTTGGTCTTGAAAGCACGGTATGGCACGATGGAGGCTGGCGTTGAAAAAGGGGGAAGTCAGCACATGTCGAGACGATTTTTGCACAGCGGGCTTATTCGACCGAGTTACAACATAGAACTCAGGGGTGGCAAATTGATGCATGGAAAGGAGAGATTTGAGATAAGACTTACGATGGGCCGTGCCCCAGCGGCCCGAGTCTGGCTTCCCGCTGGTCAGCGCACTGCTGGCAATGTTGGCCAACGTTGCCGTCTGGCAATCACTTAGACACACGTCAATCCACTGGCCCTCGCCCGTTGCGTTCCGCTGCAGCAGCGCCGCCAACACGCTCTGCGCCGCATACAGTCCCGTAGTCAGGTCAGTCACAGCCACGCCGACCTTGACGGGTGGCCCGTCGCGCGCGCCGGTGATGTGCATAAGGCCAAACTCGGCCTCGACCATGACGTCGTAGCCGGCGCGCGGCGAGTACGGGCCCGTCTGGCCGTAGCCCGTGATGGACACGTAGATGAGCTTGGGGTTGATTTTGGCCAGCGTGGCGTAGTCTAGTTGGTACTTTTTAAGGGTGTTGGGCAGGTAGTTCTCGACGAGCACGTCGGATCGGGCGACCAGGTCGTGTAAAATTTTGACGCCTTCGGGGTGTTGGAAGGACAGGCCGAGAGACTTTTTATTGCGATTGGCCTGGGATTTGTTAGTACGGCATACAATGTTTAAGATGATAAGAAGAGTTCAAGAGGAGTTCAAGAAGAGTTCAAGAAGAGTTCAAGATGAGTTCAAGATGAGTTCAAGATGAAGAGGCGTTGTGAGAAAGATTAAAAGAGATTACAGTAAGAAAGTAGGCCGATTCGCCGGGTCCGTCACGGCCGGCTTCGGGCTCGTACGGCGCATACGGCGGGCCCCAGGCGCGGGTATCATCGCCGCGCACGGGATGTTCTATCTTGATGACTTCGGCGCTGGCCAACTATTAGCGATATGTACTTGGCAGGGTGTAGAGTTGGCTCACCCGAGGTCTCCGAGGATTTGCGTGCAGTAGGGCTGTATTGGTGTTAGTGAAGGGTTAAAGATAATTCACTTCTCTCCTGTGGCAAGAGAAAGACACTCACTCCAGCCAGCACGCGGGTCATGTCCAGCACAGCTGTGCCCTGGAGCGGGAGGATCTTGCTCGCCGGCTTTGGAGCGGGCGAGGAATATCTGCGCGAAAAGAGTGACTGAGCAGTCCGTGTGACAAGTCCCGTCGGCGCACGAGTCAAAGCAGACTTTTGCGTTAAAGCCGAGCGGCACAGGAGCGCGGTGGCGCTTCTGATTGATGAAATCATTTGTTGTCTAAATTGAATGAATGATACAGCACCGTGTACACAAGACGGGAAAGTAAACAATGAGACGGGAAAGTGAGACACGAAATGCAAAGGCGCTAAAACTCCCGGGTGGGGCGGCGGACGGAACGCTATAGCTGATCGGGCCGGGGGCGAAAAAGGTCAAGCGGGCTAGATTTAAATAGTCGGACGATGTTGGCTATCTTGGTTTAGGTCCGTAGGAATTGGTGGCTAGAATCGGCGTTGGAGCGGACGTACGGACACTGTGCATTTGGTGCAGGAAGAGATGTATAATAGGGTGCGAACTGGCAATACGGGAACTGTGTCTTTGGCGGGCCGTAGCGAGGTAACCCTAGATGAGAGTAACCCTATTAATGAGCATAAAACTGAAGTTGTTATCAATTCGAGACTTTCTGATACAAAAGATGTTTGGGCGACGATCAGTAGCTCTGAGTACCTGCATTTATGTAACGCACCCACGAGACACTTCTTGGTTACTTTTTTTTTTTTTTTTTTTTTTTTTTGATCGGTTCCAGGCGTGTGGATCAGCAAACATCAAAAACTACCATCGTGAGTACAATTTGGGACTTTAAACAGAAAGCGGAGCTGAGTTTGAGGGAACCAATGGGATACGGTGTTGGTACTCAAAAAGAGGGCAATAGACAGATGGGCCGGCAAGGAGAATTCATCCATAAACCAAACCATAGCAGGTTGACGCCGGCGGCACAGGCGCGGCTTAGTGGGGAAGTTTGGGGGGGGGAAAGCAAGTTTCACAGGGTTTTGCTTGATTTTTTTTTTTGGTGTGTTCCGGTGTAGAGCGTCTGTTGTAAAAGTGTGGAGAGGCGGCAATTGCGGCTAAAGAAGCTGGAAGCAGGGGAAGAAGAGCAAGGGAAGAAGAGCAAGGGACGAAGAGGAAGAGAAGAAGAGGAAGAGAAGAAGAGGAAGAGAAGGAGAAGACTAGACAAAGGCTAGGCTGGGTTGGGCTTAGACTGGGCTGAGCTGGGTTTTGAAAGGTTCGGAGAGTTTTCTTTTTTCTGCGGAGGGACTAGCATGGGGGTTGAAAATATCACGATGACGAGGGATAGAGGGTGGAAGAAAAAGACACAAAGTGTGAAAGAAGAGGGCAGAAGAAAAAGACACAAAAAGTGAAAGAAGAGAGTGGAAGAAAAAGACACAAAAAGTGAAAGAAGAGGGTGGAAACAAAAGGGAAACAAAGAGAGCGGTTTGGCCGTGCCACGATTCTGTGTAGTAGAATGTGTGATGAAGAGTAGAAAAGCGTGGTATGGCTTGAAACGGCATGGCATGGCATGGCATGGAATGGCATGGTTTATGCAGCCACGACAAAAGAAGTCTTGCCATTGATTTAGTTATTTTACAAGAGACAATAATGAGGGATATATCGAGGTGGCAAGTGTGTTACGTTGGTTGTGATACAGAGGCCAGCACAGCATTTGGCGAGCAGGTTTTGGTGAACAATTTATGAGTTTGGGGAAGCGTTAGCAAGTAGAAAGGGTTTCAGTGTCTACAGATTGCACATCAGGCACTCATGAAAGGTGAAGATAAATTTACCATTATTGCAGTGCACAAGTCACAGCATGAATACGAGCAGGATAAAGAGTCGGTAGAAGGGCATTGGCAGAAGAGAAGCGAGGAGAGCTGACGTGAACAAGGAACGGACGACAGAGAGAAAGAAAAGAGCGGACGACAGAGAGAAAGAAAAGAACGGACGTCGGGAGACATCGAAAAGGAAACGATTTGCGTTGTCTTTGAAAATGTGAAGCCGAGACAGACCAATCAAACCGGAACGATTGAAAGCACAAGAAAAAGCGGGAGAAAAAAGAATAGCGAGAAAAAAAGAAAAAAGAAGAAGAAAAAAAAGAAAAAAAGAAAAGAAAAAAAAAAAAAAAAAAAAAAAAAAAAAAAAAAAAAAAAAAAGAGAAACAGAGTCCAATGTTTGAGATCATTCTCGACGCCGCTCGCTTACGGCTTGCACGAAAAACCAAAAGAAAAGTCAGGAAGAGAGACAGGGTGTGAAAGACTTTGTGAAGAAAAAAAAAAAGAGTAGGATCTACAGAGGATGCATATACAAGCATGGACCAAGGCAATCTGCGGGTTGTATGTAGAGAGAATATGGTGTTTTTATTTTACGTGCTTGTGTATATAAGTACTTGAGTAAATATATAATTTCTTTAATGAGAGCATGTGTGTAGAGGGTGGGAATAGTTGAGAAGATGAAGGTAAAAAGAAGATGAAGAGAAGATAAAAAGAAGATAAAAAGAAGATGAAGAGAAGATAAAAAGAAGATAAAGAGAAGATAAAGAGAAGATAAAAAGAAGATAAAGAGAAGAAAAGACCCTGGCCTGTCACAGCATAAACGTGATGCTATTCTTAGGCCAAATCTGCACGCTGTAAGTCGTCCGTGCAGACAGACTCTTCGCACTGTCTTTACCTCATTCTCTACAGTCTTGCAAACAGTGCGAATTCCTTTTCTTTCCAGGGGGGGGGGGCTTGTAAAAGAAGGCCTGGCCGACAAAAAGAAGAAAAAAATGTACAAAAGAAACGTCGGAGAATTTATAGAAAGGAAGAAAGGAAGAAAAAGGGAAAAAGGAAAAAAACAAAAAAGAAGAAGAAGAAATAAATATAGAAAGAACAGACGGCAGAAGCCAAGGATGTTTCGTAGGCTGTGCAACTTATATGAACAAAGAAGCAGCCCGTCTTCCTGTCGTTTGGGTCGGTCATGATGTTTCTTTTCATATTTTCTTCATCTTACATTCTCAAGCTATATTTCCTCATAAAGTGCTTTGATTCAACTCTCAACACCACCACTGCTTCTACTACTACCACCACTACCACTACTTTTGTCTCCTAAACAAGCAAAGACACTCGGTCTGGCCCTCGGGTGGTTCATGCGGTGCATGCATTAACAAAAAAAAAGGCCCGTCGACAGAACCCAAAAGCATTGACGGACTGGATACGCGGCTCATCTCAGCGTGTCCTGAGCTTTGAGCGGCTGTATATCTATTCTCTCTCTCTCTCTCTCTCTCTCTCTCTCTCTCTCTCTCTCTCTCTGTCTCTCTTTCTCTGTCTCTCTCTCTCTCTCTCTCTCTCTCTCTGTCTCTCTCTCTCTGTCTCTCTTTCTCTGTCTCTCTCTCTGTCTCTCTACAGCTTCTGTCTCTCTCTACACACTTCTCTGGCCTCGACTCCAGATTCGTCAGCTTTGATGATTTCATCTGCATCGCCATCCGTCCTGAGCCGCCTGCCTCTTTAATTTCCCTTTTTACTATCCCTACTATTATTACTGTTACCTTAATATACAAGCCACCATGGCTCCGACTTTTAATATCCTTAATCCCCGCCAACATGAACCCGCTTCCGCCTCCGTCCCGCTCACCGACCGGCTGTGGTTCCTCGCGCTCGTCGTGGCAGGCGGCGTGCTGATTCTCCTCGGCTCGCTCATCATGGGCTTCTTTCTGCACCGCAGCCACGCCCGCAACGCCCGCCAGACCAAAGAAGCCCTTGCACGCCAAAACTCCATGCAGTTGTACCACCAGTCATCATCAGTTATGTCATCATCGCCAACGATTTCCTTTAAGCCGTTTGTACCGCCGCCGTCTGTGCGGGAAAGCGAGGTGGTGTTGGCGCAGCAGCAGCAACACCAAAACCACAGCCATCACAGCCATCACAGAAGTAGAAGCCGGAATTTCAGCCTCTCCAGTCGCAAGGCCCCGGTTAATGTAGAGAGAGTGATGAAAGAGCAGGAGGCGCAGAGACAGCAGACACTGCAAAAGGCGCGGCAGGAGGCAGCACAGCGGCAAGTTCAGACTCAGCTTCAGAACCAACAACTTCAGAGCCAACAGCAACAGCAACAGCAACAGCAACAGCAACAGCAACAGCAACAGCAACAGCAACAGCAACAGCAACAGCAACAGCAACAGCAACAGCNGAGGTGGTGTTGGCGCAGCAGCAGCAACACCAAAACCACAGCCATCACAGCCATCACAGAAGTAGAAGCCGGAATTTCAGCCTCTCCAGTCGCAAGGCCCCGGTTAATGTAGAGAGAGTGATGAAAGAGCAGGAGGCGCAGAGACAGCAGACACTGCAAAAGGCGCGGCAGGAGGCAGCACAGCGGCAAGTTCAGACTCAGCTTCAGAACCAACAACTTCAGAGCCAACAGCAACAGCAACAGCAACAGCAACAGGCCCTCTACATAATCCCCGCTCCATCCCTGCACGACCATCCTGCTCTTGCCGGCTCGCCCATTGTCGAACTCGACAGCACGCGCAACAGCAACCAGAGTCTGTCGAGCGAGCTCAGGGCTCTTGAATCCGGAGCTAATGCCATTCCACACTCTTTTGTTGCTTCCCACCCTGCTCCCGTCCCTTCAACCCACGTCACCCAAAGCCAGTCCGAAAACTCCTTCCACCCCTCTCTCATTCCCTCGCCGCTGAACCTTTTCCTCAAGCCTACCCGCGACTCCATCTCTTCTGATACCTCCGCCGCTCCGTCTAGTCCACCTCTTCCCCGGCGATCTTCCCGTCGCGGCCTCTCTCCCACTGTCCCTGTCTTTTTCGCTTCGCATGCCACCACTACCTCTCCTAGCGCAGTTACCACTATTACTGTAGCCACCGCTCCCACTGCCGCCACCTCTCCCACTGTAGCCACCACTCCCACTGCCACCCCCCGCCACGCCCGCTCCGTCGAGAGTCTCGCTGCCTACCGCACGCACCCCCGCGCCGCCACGCACCAGCCCGACCGCTCACACTCCGTCGACGCCGTCGCCGGTGGCCTGACCCGCTCGTGCAGTCTCCGCGACTTGCATCTGCAACACATGCGCTCGCAGTCCAGCAAGCTACCGCCGGGCGGCTGGCAACTACAAGTCTCCACGCTGGACACCACCGGAACGCGGCCCGCAGTCGTGCCCGAAGACGAAGCCGTGGCGTCGTTTGCGCCCAACACTTTTGACGTCAGCGCGCTCGAAGACGATGATGACAACCACGACCACATGGAAGTCTCGATGCTGTCCGATGCAGCAGAGTCGCCAGTGCTGCCGCACAAGTCGACCAGACGCGCCTCGGGTGCCAGCAGCTTGTACGTTGCCGCGCTGGCCAACGGCGGCACGCTCCCGCAGTCGTTCAAGCGGACACCGCCCGAGGCCGCCAAGCAGACGCCATTGAAAACGCGTATGCGGCTGCCCAAGCACCGGCCCACACCCATCGCCATTGGCTTGGCGCGGTCCAACACGGCGCCGGCATCGCCGCGGCGGTTCCCAGCCGTAGAGCCCGAGGCTGGCGATTTCTCGCTGCTCTTGTACCCGCCGGCTACAGCTACGCGCGCACCGATGAGTCTCCGGCTCAAGTCGGAGACGGCGGCGGCCAAGAAACGTGAAACGGTGGCGAAACGGGCAGCAGCGGCTTCGGCTTCGGCTTCGGCTTCGGCGTCGCGGCTGTCTTATGTAGCTACGGCTCAGCTTTGGAGTGATGAGTTGTGTGGATCGCGGCTGGATGGCCCGATGGGTGATATGATGCCGGCGCGGTGATTTCTTTTCTCAACTGTACTGTACATTACTACTACTACCACCATGATGATACCCGAAAGATTTGTAGCTTTCACGGAACCAGTCCTTAGACCATATATATATATCAATTACTATACTTCAATATTCATGATTATACCGTGTTGCTGATGAAATGTACAACTCGGAAACACTAGATTAGATATGAAGAAGATAAACACTATATATACAGAGAAGACAACGCTCATCACCCACTGGCTAGGCATGCCATAACCAGCAGCAATCACGTGTCACTTCATTTTGCCCGTGCAGTCGTGGCTATCAGAGCACACTCGCTCAGACGGCCCAGCGACATGGATCTGTCGTTCGACGCCACATCAGTCCCAGGGCTCAGGTCCCCGACCGGCGAAATGGCGACCGTTTCGAAAATAGGCGGTGTGGTGACGGTGATGCTGGCTGAGGATTGGAGTGTTTGGTTTCGGCAGAGGTTTGGGTAGTCGGAGCAAGGGTTTGGGTAGTCGGAGCAAGGGTTTGGGTAGTCTGGATAGAAGGCCAGATGAGTAGTAGCAGTCTTAGTGGCAGTCTCAGTGGGTTTTGTAGAAGTAGCAGTGGCAGTGGTAGTGGCAATCACACTACTAGTCTTTACATTAGTCGCCTGCGCCTTCTCCGTCGTAGCAACCGACGCCGATGTCGGCAGAACCACCGAAGAACCCAAAGAAACCAAAGACGTACTCGCGCTGTTTGGCTGCCAGCCACGCTTCCGCGACAACTCATACCACCAGTCCCACAGCATCCACCCATCAAACTCGGTAATCACCATTGACGTGCCGGCCCACATGATTAAGTCCGTCTCGCCCGTCGGCTGCTAGTCATAAAAGTCATCGAGGCCGTGGATATGGTCAATCTCGTGCTCGTACATGTGCACCTCGGTCTGGTTCAGCGTCGCCAGGAAATACTCGGTGTCCAGTCGCCGCCCGCGCTACCGTCAAACCGTCTGTCAGCGACTAGTCATAGTGCTTGGCCGTGCCGCCGTTCCGCCGGGACAATCGTCATAGTCGCCGTTCTGGAGTCCCAGCGGACGCAGAGGCTGACGGTGCTGAAGAGTCAAGTTAGCCTACGTCCATCACCACTATGAATGCTAAACTCACCCGTTCGTGGCCATCAGCTGGTCCCAGCCATAATTCTTGAACTCGTAAAGCCCTTCCGCGTACGTGTCGACCTCGTGCATCCACGTCCCGCTCAGCGCCTGTGTCAGATTCACCGGCGGATTCCAGCCACTTGCGCGCTTCGACAACGGCTCGGTCACCGGCTCATTTCTCTTGCCGACGCTGCTCTCCAGCGCCTTCCACACGCTCACATCGTAGTCATGGCCGCTGGATTCTTTGTGGGCAGCGGCAACAAGCCCAGAGAGCCGGCTAGAATAAGAAAAGAGTGCATGTTTCTGTTCACTTACTACCCTCTTGGCGGTTTTTTTTTTTCGATTCGTCTCTTCAATCTCACTTTGCGCGCTCATTCTCATGCTCTTCTCCAACTTCTCTCATGTGTGAGCTAGCGTGTCATTCTCATTGCCACTTTGCCTCCCTGCCGATCGCCATAATTTGCTGCATTTTCTGTAGCACCAAGCGTCGTTTATCCTTATTTTTGTTACACCAAGTTTACCATCACCAGCTTGTGTTAACCTCTGGTCAAAAGTCGGCGACTTTTGTTGCTTCCCCACATGTATCTACCGCTTTAATTATGGATTTCACCTATCAGCAATCATCGTGCAAATAAGAAAGAAAAAGCTCAACGCAGGAATACATATCGGGAATTTGGTCAAAAAGGAGTAGGGGGTTCTTGAGTGGGTTAGGGTCTGTTAGGGTCTGTTTATGAATCGTCTTGTGAAACTGGGACTGTCACTTGCTCTGCACTACAGATGCCATGCCCATAAGCACAGACAGCCCGACCTGCAGGCCTATCTGTACTGGTTCTCTTCTCATGTATTCTTGTTTCCAACTTGAGCCGCCGTACTTGCCACGTCATGACCGGTCGCCCTAAACGCAGGCCGCCGCCTTTAGATTCTCGCCACTTGCCCGCCACCTCGACAACTTTTACAGTCACAGCGCATCTGCCACCACAACATTCACAGGCGAAATCAACGGCTGTTTCTGATTTGAGTGGTAATAATTTCAATGACTGTTTTTACCACGACAGCTCGCCAAGTGTTACCCCCTCGTCTTACAGAGCGCCTCCCCCCGGCTCGCAGCCTGAAATGCAAATGTGATATGTCGTTCTTTTTGTTCCCCGAGCAATATTTCCGTTTGAAGTGGGCGGCTCAAAAGAGTTGTATGGAACTGGGCAGTAGTATTGTTTCCAGGTTGGTAGAAAAATACCAACTGGAAGTGCGTCTGCTGTAGTAGTGTATATTGGCTAGATGGATATAGCACGGGGAACACCATTCGGAGTAAATTTAAATGTAAAGTAGTGGCTCAGCCCGTATTGTTGCTGACAACATGTAGGCATGTAAGTAAGTGACGAGAGTGCATGCGGCCAGCCCGACAAGTTCAGTGTCTACACTCCCACACACTCCCACACTCCCACACACACTTACCCACCAGCAAACGCGTATATATACAAAGATGCTGCATCGGTCTCCCGTCCTGTTTCCCATGCACACAACCAAGTTGGCAGCCCCGCCCTTCCGTTTTACCTCCAAAGTGCTTCCACCGCGTCCAGCCACCGCGTTCTCCTACGGCTTGTCCTTCCGGCAGATTCTATGCGCGCGCCACTCCAGCTCTTTTAGGCCGTGGCTTCTGCAGCTTTTCTAGGCCGTGGCTTCTGCAGCTTTTCTAGGCCGTGGCTTCTGCAGCTTTTCTAGGTCGCGGCTTCTGCAGCTTTGGCGCCGCTGGCATACATGGGAAAACTCCAAGCCAAATTTCTCCTGGTCAGCTGAATGGGGCAAAAACACATAGTTGTATGCAGCTACCGCTCGCTGCCCCCTTGATAAAAAGGGTATTTGTTTGTATAATAATACGGAGTACAGAAACATATGCTGTTACTTTGTAATGCAAATGACTTGTCAAAAGACGCTTTTAGACGTGTTCCGTGTTGTTTTTGTTTTCCTGCTTTGGCAACAGATTTTGAGTTTTGCCATTAAAGTGGCAAAGAGTTGAGAAAGGGGCACTTACACCAGTAGGGTTAGGGTCTGTGCAAGTTAATGGTGAGTTGTTTTATAGCATGAGTTTGATACTTAATTGATATATTTTACTTTGTATGTCGAAGACCCTGTCGAACCATGGTTCAAAGTCAGGATCGCATCAAACGTGTTTGACTCTTCTCCTACGTATTTTTGTCTTTGTTGCGTTTTTGTTGGATAAGGGGAACAAAGCATTGACGGAATAAAAGCAACAATAGGGAAAAAAGGCATGTGGCAAGTCAAAACATGAAGACAAAAAAGGCTTAAGGCTGCACCAACAGAATATTTATTCAGGGGCAAAGCATATAAGAAAAAAAAAAAGTTCTAGAGCTTGGTTATAATGGAAGCCCGAAGCCCGTCAAAGTCTGGTACTAATACTATTAGGACTACTACTAAGACCTGGGAAAAAAGATCTAAGCACAGTCCATTTTTTTTTTGGTTCATCCAGGCGCCTTGGAGCTCTGGAAGCCAGCAAGAGAAGAGGAAAAGAAGAGGAGGGAATAGGAATATTAAATAAGAAAGCTTTGGTGTGCTGTGCGCGTTGGGTCAGAGACCAAAAAGCAGTAGTAACGTAGTGCAAGAAGCTGGAGCTCGAGCTGCAACTAGCTTAAGCATCGTGATATAGCATGAGCCCAAAAAAAAGTCCTTTATGCTTATGGCTCGAGCGCTAGCCGGCCAGCAACAAACAGGATCATTTGGAAAGGGTCGGGATCATGGATGCACACCATTTTACAGCTTATGAGAGCGAAGAAAAAAAAAAGGGTACATGCAAAAACAGGCAAAAAAAAAAACAAAAAAAAACAAAGCACTATTAATGTCATGCTAAAGCGTGCTTTTGTCGTGTTAATCGAGTTTTCTCTCTTTGCAACTATCTGCCCCAAGAAACCAAACTGGAAACAAAGCAGAGCAATGTATAAAAAAGAAAAGTCTCCCACCGTGATGCTCTGCTTTTTCTCAATATAAAAAGTGATACTCTTGCTCTTCACTTTTCTCCCTTTGTCCAGCTCATACCCCTTCTGGGATATTCCTGTATTACCTTCTTCTTCTTTTGTCTACCCAGACTTGCTTGTCCACAGGTTCTTATTCACTCTTTTTTCTTTTTTCTTCTTTATCCGCATATCTTATTGGCCTTTTGCAAATCCTGCCTTTGCGCGGGGGGGGGGGGGGGGGGGTTTCTATTGCTTTGCTGTTCTTGCCTTTGCTCTTATGTAAATAACGTTATTGCCTTGCCTTACTGCTTTCTGCCTCCTCCCTGATTAGCTGGGCGTTTTTCTCGACGTACAATTACCCGTAACTGTCTTGTCCTCCCATCGGCAATTACTCGTCAGGGCTTTGCTTTAGTTTTCAAGCTTCCCTTTTTTCCTTGCTTTTTCACTGGGGCTCTTGCTTTCTTTTTGTCATCCTGCCCCTTCCATCGCGCTTCCTTCCTTTCTATCAACAATAATCTCAGAACGGAAGGATCGGATTTCTGGGGCTTCCCTTTCTCTTTGCCCTCTTTCTTACTAGTCGGTTTTTTTTTTTTTTTTTTTTTTTTTTTTTTGCCTATGCCAAATCACAACGCCAAGTTTGCTTGTTTGTGATCTCCAAAAAAAAAAAAAAGATAAGCAACAACAAAGCCGGGAATTTCGAAGCAAACAAAAACCCAAAATAACCCCTTGTTGGCTGGCTGTTTTTCTTCCTGCCCTGCCTCGCCTCGCCTTGCCTTGCCGTGGCTAACCTGGCCTGATCTGACCTGATTGACTGCACCTGACACGACCTGACAGCAGCCACCCCTTCTGGAAACCCACCTGTCTTGCCTTGCCTTGCCTTGCCTTGCCTTGCTCTTGTCTTTCTGCCTCTGCTTCCAATTGTCCCCTTGCTCCTGACTTTTTGCCTCTGCTTCTGTCTTTCTGCCTCTGCTTCTGTCTTTCTGCCTCTGCTTCTGTCTTTCTGCCTCTGCTTCTGTCTTTCTGCCTCTGCTTCAAATCGTCCCCTTGCTCCTGGCTCTGTACAGATGCCGCTGAACGCTGCAGTAATTGACTGCTAGTACTGAGAAACTCAACTCAAATTCTGCCATCTTTATTTTTCCCACCTTTCTAGGCTTGCCTGCTTTTTGTTTCTCGCGACCGCTCTTTTCCCTTATTCCCCGCCTTGACCACCTGCCTTTCTTTGGCTCAGTCTAATTTGAGCACTTGCGGCTAAGCAACCAGAATTCAAACTGCATTAATTCGTGCAATACTTAGCTCCTGCTCGCCGTTGTTTATTTTTCAGCTTTCTTCTTCTTTCACATCTCACTTTTCATTTCTTTATTAATTTCTTTCTTTTTCCTACCTTCTTTTATAACTGTTTTCTCGTGGTCTGCATCTTTTTTTTTTCTTTTTTTCGGCGATTTCATCAAAATTATTTTTATTGGGTTTTTATTGTCCGTTTTCGACGACAAACGGTCAATTTTGCGAACGATATTTGATTCCGTTCCCCGTACCTTTTTTTTTCTACGACTGAATTCATTACCTCGGAACTGAGCTTCTCATCGATCAAAAGCAAAGAACCTACATTGGCCTCTTCTCATTTCGATCTTCCCCAGATCAGCTTTTCAAAATATCACTACCGATAAATTCCCTCCCACCGCCCGCCCGCCCGC